>CM038215.1:147771401-147894728 GCA_021442155.1 Cymbidium sinense
ATTCAAGGAGCCGTGTCTCCTCTTCTAATATGTCCTCAATGAAAGGCATACCTATGTTAAACCGTTAAGAAAATGTGAAGACATACAACATAAATAAAGACATTCTTATATGAACTAAATGTCACCTGATGTCCTCCCAAACCAGTGAAAGCATTATTTGGAAACTCTATTTTACCCATCGAAGATAATGTGGATTTGCAGATGAAAATGATGCTTATGATGCTTATGTGCTCAAACCATATCTACAATGAATATTTAAAAGCTTAACTTCAACACTTTAAATTACACATTCCTGGAGATATAACATACCATCGGAGTGACAAAGCCACTCATGTAACCGCCTTCCCCTGTTCAATCTTTGATATAATAACATCAAATTGGGAAACTAGAAAGTCCCAAATGGCCTCTACCCAGTTGCATTCAGTAAATCTATCTATGTCATCAGCGTAGTAATCAATTTTGATGCCACCATATAGTTGTGATATACAAAAAATAGATTTGACAGCAGAAAATGTATGTACAACTGCACAAACTGTGCTACAGGCAACGAGCCATCCAAATGCTCAAGTTGATTCTTGTAGTCCGATGAACTAAACTGCGACAGCGGGGATTTCTGCCATAAGACCTTCTCCCCTCTATTTGGCATCCCTATCATCACTGCAACTTCATCGGGGGTGAAAGGAATGCACTGCCCACCCAACAAGAAAGCTTGCTTTTCTATGTCCCAGCAAGATAGGATCGATGTAATGGCAACCGAAGTCTTGCTTAAGTGGAGTCTAATGAATTGATGCGATGAAGCCTCTTTAAAATATCATTGGCTTCATCAAGAAAGCATCTCGCAATATTATCGAACACGCTTCTTACAATGGTAGCAAGTTTATCCTTTTCCCGCATGGTAAACTTCAAAAGGAAAAGTCAAGTAATGAGTACGATGCAAATCACCCATCAAAATCAAGTTTAACAAATTTCAAATTATTCCTAATAGACTGTACAGATGCAAAAAAAACCTCCCAAAAACCATCCAAACAGCCTCCAAATTACTTCCATTGGAATGCCCTAAATATAATCTCAATAATTAGGCCAAAAGAAATTGAAAAAAGTAGGTCATAAATGATCTGTACCCTCAAGAGAGGTACAGAGAGTACAGATGCAAAATACCCCAAAACCATCCAAGTAGCTTTCAAATTGCTTCCATTGGAATGCCCTAAATATAATCTCAATAAACAGGCAAAATAAACTGGAAAAAAGAAGTTCCTAAATGATCTGTACCCTTAAGAGAGGTATAGAGAGTAAAGATGCCAAAAAACCCCCAAAGACCATCCTAACAGCCTCCAAATTACTTCTATTGGAATTTAATGAACATAATCTAAAGAAGCAAGAAAAATAAATTGAAAAAAGAAGTCCCTAAATGCTCTGTACCCTCCAGAGGTAGAGAGAATGATGTAAAAAAACCACAAATCATCCAAAACCATCAAATTGGTTCCATTGGAATGTAATGAACATAATCTAAAGAAGTAGGCAAAATAAATTGGAAAAAGAAGTTCCTAAATGCTCTGTACCGTTCAGAGAGGTACAGAGAGTACAGATGCAAAAAAATACCCAGAAATCATCCAAACAGACATCAAATTGCTTCCATTGGAACGCCCTAAATATAATCTCAAGGCAAAATAAATAAATGTTCTTACCCTCAAGAGAGGCCAGAGAGTGAGAAAACACCCTAGAAACCATCCAAATAATCTCCAAATTGCTTCCATTGGAATGCCCTAAATATAATCTCAAGAAGAATGTAAAGATAAAAAAAAAAAGTAAGTTCTAAATGATCTGTACTAGAGAGGTACAGAGAGTACGATGCAAAATATCCCCAAAATCATCCAAAAACCTTCAAATTGCTTCCATTGGAATGCCCTAAATATAATCTCAAGAAGAAGGCAAGATAAGCTAAAAAAGTAGTTCTAAATGATCTCAGACTCGAGAGGTACAGAGAGTACTGATGCAAAATACCCCAAACCATCCAAAACCTTTCAATTTCCCATTGGAATGCCCTAAATATAATCTCAATAAACAGGCAAAATAAATTGGAAAAAAAGGTCATAAAAGATCTGTACCCTTAAGAGAGGTATAAAGAGTACAGATGCAAAATATCCCCCGAAAACCATCCAAGAAGCTTTCGAATTGCTTCCATTGGAATGCCCTAAACATAATCTCAATAAATAGGTAAAATAAACTTGAAAAAAGGCCCTAAATGTTCTGTACCCTCAAGAGAGATGCAGAGAGTACAGATGAAAATCTAAAACCATCCAAACAAAACTCCAAATTGCTTCCATTGGAATGCCCTAAATATATTCTCAAGAAGAATGCAAGATAAACTGAAAAAAGTATGCCCAAAATGATATGTACCCTCAAGAGAGGTGAGAGTCTGATACAAAATACACCCAAATCATCCAAACAAACCTTCAAATTACTTCCATTGGAATGCCCTAAATATAATCTCAAGAAGAAGGTAAGATAAACTAAAAAAGTAGCTAAATGATCTGACTGAGAGAGAGAGAGTATAGATGTAAAATACCCCATAAACCATCTAAACCTCCAAATTACTTCCATTAGAATATAATGAACATAAACTGAACTAGGCCAAAGAAACGTGAAAAGGTCATAAATGATCCAGACTCAAGAGAGGTACATAGAGTGATGCAAACCCCGCCCAAAAAAAAACATCCAAACAAACCTCCAAATGCTTCCATTGGAATGTAATGAACATAATCTCAAGAACCAGGCTAAAGAAATTAGAAAAAAAGCCCTAAATGCTATGTACCCTTGAGAGAGGTACAGAGAGTACAGATACAAAATAACCAATAAAAAATAAGTAATCTTTCACTGGACGATGAGAAGAACAAGTAAATCCTAAATTCATTCAAGTTCGGGAATGCATGTGTAAATACCTCATGTAGTCACATACAATACCTCAATTTTTGATTTGCTATATCAGAAGAAGTCGACGTCGATCGAGAGCGGAGCTAAACTAAGAAAAATCTTCGCCAAAAGAAAGCCCTAAACGTTCTCAGTGATGAGGTTGAACGATAGTATCTCGTTCTTCTTCTCCCGCTTTGAACGAGACGGGCCGGGTCGGGCCAGGGAAGCATAAACGGCATCGTGAATACGCCATCCCTTTATAGCCCGGCCCGCCATCGCTCCATTAAGTGCTAAAACAAGGAAAAAATACCGGACACGCTGCCGCCATGGGGAGTCCAGTAAAGCTACGCGACTGATGTAATATTTTCTCCTCTATAAATAAATAGATCTTAGGCACTTTGTCAAATCATATTCTCATTAGTTAATTAATAGTATTTATGATAGCTTCTTATCTTAAGCAATTACATTTGATTGAGTCTTCCCCCATACACTAAGTAATAGAAAACTATATTAAACCATGAAGGGAGAGGCCACTGCAATTAAGTTTATTAGAGCCCCTCAAAAGAGAAAAATGTTGTATCAAACTGTGGAGCTTTCCTCTTCATTTGCGAATGAGTCTTTTAGTGCTTTTTGCCTCTGTAATTTCATTGTTGCTCTTCTACTACTACTCAACTTTGGCAGAGAGAGTCGGTGATGAGCGAAAGAGATATCGCCATGATGATGGTGAAGAACTTGAGAAGCTTGAGGCACCGTCGATCGAGATGAAATCCATACAAACATGAAGAAAGTCAAACTGGGGAAGAAGCCATGGAGAAGGATGATGAGGAGTTGAGGAGAAGGGCGAGGAATTCATACAAAGAATGGTTAAAGCATGGAAGGAGAAGCAAATCCAGAGATCCCAACTTGTAACTAACTGATCATAAGTTTTGTTTTTGTTATTTTTTAAATTCAATTTATAGAGTGTCTCACAAAGTCCCTGTGAAATGAGATACTCTTGTATTGATAAGAGTAACATAAGTAATCTTTGATGAACAAAATTGTTGTTTAGTATGAATGTTAATAGATGTATGAGGAAAGTTTTGTAATTTAGGTATTGTGACATTTACTATTTCTGTTTCAAGTTCTCTAGAAAATAAAGAGGATAATGATCTTTATGAATGTACATCTAGCATTTTTATTTTATCTCTGTATAAGAAATTTTCAGAATAATATCTCAATGGGAAAGCATGTTAACAATGTTTCTTCTTTGATCTTCATATGCATCGCATAGTATTAGTTCGACATAAATGTGCATTGCTTTGCTTTACTTTTCATCCCATAGAAACTTATTCGTCAGCCATTGATAGCAACGATTGTATTTCATAGAAAATAATTATAGCACATTAAGCTAAATATTTCTACTTGTGAATTGTGAAATTGTTTGATAAAATTGTTAAATTTGTTATATTCTGAAAATTGTAGGTAACATAAAATAATTATTCTTATTTGCATGATTATTTTATTGATTTTATTATATTTACACTTTTAATACTATATTAATTTGAGAGTTTGGGCACTAAAAATTCATGTCGGATCTCTCGGTAAAGGGAATTTGGATTTGTTGAGTCTAACTTTCAGAATACACATTGAATTATAAATAAGACATTATAAGAGATTTCTTTGAGATTTTAGATTTGATTCCAAAATTTTTATGGCCAGAAACACCTATAATTAATTACTTCTCCCAATGATAAGAAAGAACTCTCAATTCAAGCTAGTTTTTAGGTTGCTAATTGCTTAGAATATAATAACATTAAAATAGAGTTTAAAATTTCATTAAATTTATCATTTTTTTAACTTAAAGCCGAAGGTGTGGAAAATGATGATGCATTAAAATAGCATTATCCTCTTATGACTAGGGAAGTCTTTGTGTCTAAAAGACTCTTAAGTCAAAGATGAGGAGATTGAGAACTCACTCCAAAAGTGAGATCAATAAAAAGACCCCCAATAGGATTGGTGTAATTGACAAGGCACACCGCATGTATTGGTGTTGACCGAGATGATCAACAATGTCCAAAGGATTGCAAGCGCTAATGAAAATGATCTATACCTAAACCTGAAAGGTAGATAGAATCACGATCTTAGTGCAATGTAACTCAACTTATGCCAAGGGCATAAGAGAGCCAAAAGGATTTGGTTGGAATTTTATGTCAAGGACATGAAGGAAGATCTGCTAGGGATCTGCATTGGATATGACATGTGAGAGGTTTTTATGAGCATAAAAGGAAGAATCTGGGATAAGAGTTTGAGTTTGATTTGAATATGATTTATGGGAAGAAGATCTGCTTGGGATAAGAATCTATAATCCACCGAGATTAAGATCGAATTAATTTCAATTTATTTTGTCTTAATTGATGTGGAGCATATCCGTTAGGGATATGGGCTCAAATCTACTAGGGATTGGAAATATGAACCTTCTACTAGGGAAGCAGGTTTGGGCTATCCGCTAGGGATAAGAGTTTAATTTTATATATTCGTTTGGGGATGTATCCGCTGGGGATAAAAGTTTGGTTAGATTTCTTTGATTTGTTTGATTAGCTCTGTTAGGAAGAGATGAGTTTGGATTGTTTCAATTTAGACTCCACTAGGAGAGTTAGTTTAATTTGGCTCCATTGAGGATGATGATTTTGAATTGAGGGCATATCCCTGTGGATGTGAACTCAGCAAATTTGATGATTTGATTCATTTGGATGGACCCACCGAATATGTCAACCTTGACATCTCGCTTAAAATCCAAAGAGGTAGTCTACCAACCACATGGTATCCAACATAAGGGGTGCATTTTGGTGTGCAACAGAGAACATGCACTTACATCTTCCAAAATAGGGAACAACCTGAGGAGATGCTGGAAACAAATAAATCAACTGGGAGATGAGAGAGTCGTGGGGATCTTATGTTAGCTCAAAATAGGCAAGTTTAATTTTATTTGATTTATTTTAATTTGATTTATTTTGTTTTCATTTTTGATTTCATTTGATGGATCTTGTCGGTGTGTGATGGATCGTACTAAGAAGGGCGAATATAGATTTTATTTATTTGTTATCATGGACCCTGTTGGTGTGCGAGAGACCACACTAAGAAGGGGCTATGTCGCCTTGACCTATCTCAGATTTACTAGACCAAGGGAGGATCTGCATAACTGCAGAATAGAATCTCCAACCACAGGGGTGGTTATTAGGAAAGGGGACTCCATGGGTAGTTAAGGTCACAGACATGACATGATACAAAGGAGTTGCTACTAGCGGTGTTATTTTGATACCTAAAGAAAATAATGCCTGTAGGTATATGGTGGCCAACTTAAAGAGAAAGCGTAGTGGACTTACATCTACCATGAGTGGTGTATCCATCGGTTGGGCCACTATCAGCATAGCGAACACCAACCAAACTAAAGTGCCCTTAGCGGACGATCGCCCAGGAAGAAGGCATGTAGACTTATATCTTCCTAAAGCGGAACTAATCGCCTGGATAGTCGTATTTAGCATTTGCTCATGGTGCAATGATTATGAAATGTGAAGTAGACTTATATCCTCCAAAATAAGGAACAACCATTGGGATGTCCCATTACACAACAGATCAAACTTGATCTAAAGGCGACTAATAAGTTGGGAGTCACAAAGAAGGAATGGACCCAGAATTAAAGTAGTCGAGGAAAGAAGCCAGGGGACTTACCTTAAGCCTCAAATAATCTTCCAATTTAAGAAGAAGAAGAGACTTACATCCTCTTAAATGAAGTCATCATGAGGTACCCCATAGTAAGGCTACCAAACTAACAGGTGCTCGTTGTTGGTGACCAAGTAAGGAAGGAAAGCATGCAGACTTACATCCTCCAAAATAATAAGACCTGGGCACTGAGGTAGCATGTCAACCTAGAGCAGCTATTGAGTGAGTGCTACTAGAGGCGTTATCACAACTTGAAGTAGCTCAAGATAAAAGATATGCATTTGTTTGATATGTGTTTGTGTGTAGCTTGTGTTTGTGAGGTGTTAAAGGAAATAGGATGCCGCTTGGGTTCTCTTACACATATCCTAAACACATCGTGGTGTATTTGCAAACAAAGAATGATTTCAATATGGAAGGGATTGAATTTGAAATGGAATTTTCATTGATGATTATTTTCAAACATGATTTATTGATAATATTTCTTTAGGTAAAGCCCATTGATTGGAAGCATCAGATGCTCCCTTTTATGATTAATAAGTTGATAAGATCCTCCTTGGTAGGCCTTCTCTATGGAAAAAGGGCATTCCTAAGTGGGTTCAAACTTTCCTCTCATCTTGCGAAGGATAACAATTGGCCTCCTTAGAACTAAAACAAGCTCTCCTACTTGAAAATCTCTAGGACATACCAACTTGTTGTGAACTTGAATCATTTTGACTTTGTACAACTTGAGGTTTTGGCATGCATAGGCTTCTGTCCAAACTCTTCCAACCGTAATTTGGCTTTCTGCTCCATTCTGATCTTGCTAACCACAGCTATCCTTAGTGTTGGGAGTTGGACTCTAATGGAAAGCCTACCCATACAAGAAAAGAAAGCTAGATTAAGTTGGAGTTCTATGGTGATAGGCTCACAAAGCTTCAACTACTCATGCCATTGTGCTTATTATCATCAAGTGTTTTCTTCAATATTTGGATGAGAGTTTTATTGAAGGCTTCTCCAAGCCATTTTCCCTGGGTAGTAGTGGTAGAATATCTCCAATTTATGTTATTTCTACAGAAAATTGTTGATCTTAGTGCTCTTAAATGTAGTACCATTATTCGATATAATTCATTGACCCCAACCTATAATATATGTTTTAAAAATTAGAGCACATCGAGCTATGACCTCTAAGTGGGATCACCTCCACCCACTTGAAAAAGTAGTCGATAGCAGCTAGGATGAACTGATGACCTTTGGAAGAAGGAGGGTCAATTGGACCCACTATGTTGGTACCCCAACACTCGAAGGACCATGAGACCAATGTAGGATGTAGAATGTTGGGTGGTTGGTGTAGGACCACACAGTGTACCTGATACTTGTTGCATCGCCTAGCTACATCTATGCAATATGTGATCATCGACGACAAGTAGTATCCTAGTCACTTAATTTTGGATTTCATCTTTGGACCATATTGATGAGCTCCACATAATCCTGAGTGTACCACCATCTTACGCTTCATATTTGTCTAAATAATCACATATGATCAAAGGACTACAAGGTGCCATTTACGAGTGTCCCATGTGCACTCGCTTAACGTGCATACCCACCCAATGCGTTCCATTCCTTTCCCAATAGGTATAGATTTGCTTATTTGTGGGTGTATAAGTACCCGTACACGCCTTTCTTGGCGTGATGGGGGAAATTTAAGTTTTTCAATATGTACTTGAAGAACATATGCTGCCTTTTTTAGATGGGTTGAGAGACTCATGATCATGATGTTGCAAAACCACCCGCACACATCTTTTAGATGTGTAAGCCTAGTTTAGAGAAATCCCAGCTAGGGGAGATCATGAAAAATCAGTGATAAGGAAAAACAGAAAAAGGGACATTTAGAATTTAGCTTGCTCGTGAGTATATAACTACCCATACAAGCATTTCTTGGCGTGATAGGGAAATATGTGTTATATGCAAGTACCTCAGAGCCCCATTCATGCCTTTCTTGGCACGGTGGGAAGGCGCATTCGACTGTGGTAATTACACCACCCATACATGCCTTTCTTGGCATAGTGGACAGGCCCAGCATACCCGATGCAGCCCCCTACACGAGGATGACGCTGGGATGCTATTGAAATACTACTAAATTTTTATAGTGATAGAAGGCCTAAATAGCTTAATATAAATCTAGCTAAAAATATAAAATTGGTGTTTAAATTAACATTGGTGTATAAGTACTACACCTTTCTTTGATGGAAACTGTTATATGCGTGCTTTAGATAATATACATGCCTTTCTTGGCAATGGTGGAATGACACATTTGGTTCTTGTGTTTACACTACCCATACAGATTTTTCTTGGCATGGTGGGCATATCCAGCCCCATATATGGGGATGATGTTGGGAGGCTACAAAAATACTGTCAAAATTTTATCTAATATCTTAAACTTGCAATGAAACTCAATCAAAATAAATAATACTATTCAAGTCCCTTAAGATTAAATTAATACTAAATTGAATAACTCACATGGGCCCCAACACTACAATGAATGTTTAAACTTAGTGTCTGAGGATCCTGCGCAGGTTGATTCCTGGTTGGGTCTTAGGATTGGGTCCGAGTTAACAAATCATAAAAATCTAATAATATTATTATAAAAATTCCAACTCAATAAAATATTTAGCTAATTAATCATATGATAGTAGATGGTCCTCTATTATTAAATTAATATAGTACGATTTGAAACAAAGAAATAATACATCTACCCTCATGATTTGAATGAAGATTTCAACAGGAGATAATTTCATCAAAATGTGATTGTAATTTTGAAAATTAAGTATTAATACAAATGCAAAATCTAATATGTCATTAAGCTATAAATGTCTAAATAAAATTCAATCTAAAAACTTAAAGCTAAAATTCAACCCACCTTCCGTAATTGTTTGTTGAAAGTGACAAATTAAGCTCACAAAGGAGCCAATATCAAATCAAGTACACAATTATGTTCACTCAATTAATCTCATGCTAGTAAGGATGTGACCCGTGCCCTCTATTCACGTGGTTTGGTCAGTAGGCTCCAAATATGATGCGCTACTAGAGTTCTCGATCGATGGTCGCCGCCAAAATGACATTATTATATTATGGTCACAATCAGCAGATGTTCCCAATGGCTTTTCCCTTTGATATGTGAACCATAGGGTGCACCTGATATGAAAAAACCCTCTGTTAGCTAAGGTGGACTTAAGCCTGTCTCCTTAGACAAACACTACTCCAAGTTTATAAGGCCTTCTTGGATGACGTAACTCGTGGCTGTTAATAAGGATTCTTCGATCAGGTTGGGTCGACTACCTCCTCTAACTAAGTAGTCTTGGGACCACGATATCCCGGGATGACGGAACCATGGGATCTTGATCAGGCGTGCCATCATTCCCCCAACCATTCGCTTCAAGTTAAAGGATGATGAATTTCACAAATCTAAATTTCAAAACTCCACATATTGGTACTATACGCTATGCATTTAGCAATCTAATGACTAGCCTTAATCAAAAGTTCTCTCTCAGCATTGGGAAGGGTAAATAATTATAGGTGCATACGCCTATAAGAACCTTGGAACCAGATCTAAAGTCCTCATAAAATGAGGGTGAAATCTCTGGGTAGTGTCTTATCTACTATTCCATCTTCCTTCTGAAAGTTTGACCGGCATTTAAATTATACTCTCTTAATCAAGAGGTCGGTGGAAAATTTTTAGAGCCTACAAATTTTTGGCGACTCAATTGGGAAAATGTTTCTCTTTCCATCTTTGGCTAGTAGAATCTAAGCTATAATAATAATAGAGTATAATAAAAAATTGAAATTTAAAAAAAAATGAACCAACTATTAATGAAACTAAATCTAAGCCAATCTTGTCCTTATGACTAATTTGCGTGTTCTCTATATCAATGGATCTTCAGAACACATTGTTCATCATACGACTAGGTCGCAGAGCCAACATCTATCTGGCTAATGCTATAATCAATATTGGAGATCTAGGAGCTACCATCCAATTTGGTAGTGTAAACTTCCCAGCTATTACTACTATAAATAATCCTCTACTTCAAGCACCAGTATATTGTACACACCAACCTGTGCAGGGGAGGAGGACAACTGGAATGGCTGCTACTACTACTGAGGTTTCTCAAAAGATAACCTTTGTATTCGAAAGATTGGGTCATTCTGAGGTGCCAGTCATGAAAAGAACCTTCATTGGGTAGAAAGTTTTAATCATACCTGTGAATGCGAGCACTCTACCAATTGAACCTTTCGCACTAGGAAGACATGATGTTGAAGCCTCCTCTTCTAGAGGAAAATTGAGTAGAAGGAAAAGAAGGAGAAGAAATACTGAACTATGAGCTCAACAATTGCTACCTGAATCATTAGCCATGCAACCAGAATTGATCCCAGAAGTGAGTGTTCCCACTCACAACAAATTTGAGAATCTAAATTGGGTGAAAAGGAATAGCTCTACTAATAATGCTAAGCTATCTTTTTGGGCTCAACATCAGTCAGTTCCAACCCTTTAAAAGAAATAGCCTAAAACTCTATCTGCTCGAATACATAGAGTTCTAAAGGTTGTAAAAGAAAAAAGTCTTATGAAGAAAAGATATCAAGGGCCAATTAGAGAAGTCGAGAATGCTCAACTACAGAAGCTACCATCAGTGGTAGTAAGAACTCAAGAGCATTACAATTAATCCCAACATGGTGAGCACTAGGGCGTGACACCTAGAATGCATGTCTAGAAATCCAGCATCAAAAGGTCCTGGCAAAAGGGAAAACAAATATGGAGGCTGAAGCCTTGAGAAGAAGCAGCGACGCAGAAGGGTCAACTTAACTCATTTGACCCATTTGAACTCAAATGAGTCAAAATCATATCTAAGATAAATCAAACCAAACCAATGACACCAACACATCTCAAATGATCATATGAACTTGACCCAACCCTTGGTTCAATAATGACCAATTGGTCAACTTGACCCAACCTAACCCAATTTGACCAAATGAGTCAAATTGAGCCAAATCAACTCAATTGACTTGAAATTTGGCTAACCCACTTTTGGCTCATTTCAATTCTATCCAAATTAAATCTAATGCCAAATGACCATTATACCCTTAGGTTGAGACAAATCACCCATGTAAGTGGTTATTTCCATTCCTTGACAACTTGGCATTCTCTTAATGGTCCACTTAGGCACCTAAGAAATTGTCCAACCTGACCCAAGGGGGTGGTTCCCATTGGAAGTGAAATCACCTCACCCTCCCCATTAGAGCATTTCAAACCCATAGGACACTAATGATTCCTCCTTAGAAGCCACCTCCACACCTTCAGCTAACCAAGCCGAGCCAACTCATCCACTATGTACCACCCATAACCCTCTGAGGTGGTCAAACGACCACTAGAATCCAAATCAAGTGAGCACTGATAAAGAAGAGGGGTATACCCCCACCCCTCTAATTCATTCCAAAGAGCACTTGAAAACCAAGCCCCAAGGAGAGCATCCGAGTCATTTCAAGTTTCCCAAGCTCCCATTGCTTGTTTAAAACCAAGCTAAAATAGTGCATCCCTCCTTCATTCCCAACTTGCTCAAACCTCCATAGTAATCAAATTAACTTTACACACCATCCCTAGAGCCCATCGAGCAAGAACGAATCTACTCGAGCTCCCCGACCACCGGAGATAGGGACTTGATCAACGCCTTCCAAGCTTTAGGTATTGGTCTTACGAGCAAACTACACCAAATGAAGGCTCATGTTGATCAATAGGGCTTCGTCTCCAGTAGACAAAGCTTCCTCAATCATTTGCGTCACCGGTCTTGAGCTTTGACGAGGTATGCCATGAAAACTGAGCTTTGGTGAAAATTTTTTGGAGCTTTTTGAAAGAAATGTGCATCTCGTGTGATCTTGACCGTTAGATCCCCTCTGACCAATGTCGTGAAGGTGTGGGATCCTTTTGGAGTTGATTCGAGCCTGGGTAAGCTCAGATTGAGTGAGCAATGCAGGACAGACTCCGTTCTCCCTCGCTCACATGATGATAAATCATGCACTGTCCATTCCGCATGATCAGAATGGACAATCATGATTAATCCATTAGATAAATCTAATTTAATCCTATTAAGCCACGGGATTAATCATAGCCATCTGATCTTAGATCAGACGGTGGATGAGAAAGCACGTCTTTCACTGTCACGTAGGCGCCGAGTCAAATAAGTTTTAAGTACCCAATCCCGCAGCACCACATGGAAATCATCGGCGCCGATGATTAGGCTTAATTATTTTTTCTAAACTTATAAAATCATAACAAATTATAGAAAAATAAGAAAAATATAAATAAACATTTATCTTTAATGTATTTAGAGGAGAATTTATTAAAATATCCTTACTTAATTTTGAACGAATTGAAACTTAGAGTTTAATTATAAAATGAGTTAGCTAATTACTCTTTAATTACATGAGAAATTAATCCCAAATTTTGTGAGTCAATTTAATGGGATGACCTCTACCTCCCATGATTTTCTTAGGATTTATTGCTCACTTAATTAAGAAAATTGACTAATTGAATCTTAATTACTCATTTAAATTAATTAATAATTAATTAATCCCATGAACAGTAACAAATTGGTTAATTAAGTTTTTTGATTATTGCTCAACAGTAAATGCACTAAGGGATAGAGTTGGGACCTCTTTCTTAACCTATTTCCCTAAGTTCATTTCACTTTCTCAAAAAAAAAAAATTGAAGTTTATTAAGGTAATTAATTAATTAATCACTAATTAATTAAATTAAATCATAGTAACTTTTTGTTTAATAACCCAAAAGATATCTTAAGGAAATTATGGTTAACCCACATGTGTGGGGAGGCCATAAGAGCACTTAATTAAGTTTCTTAACCTAATTAACCATTAATTGTGAGCCAATTGCATTAGGCCCCCTTTATTTCTTAGGATCATTGCTAATTTAATTTCTAATTCATGTGCATATCATGTTGGCTCATAATTATTTGGATAATTATATTAAAGTAACATAAGAAAGGATTAATTAATATACTTAATGCATACTACAACCTAATTAACTCATAAAATCAACTTAATTACATTTTATTAAACTAAATTAATTAACAAACTTAGGAATGGGTTAGGATCAGCAAACCTCTTCTCACATCCTCAAATCAAATCAAAACATAAAATTAAAATGGCATTAAAGAAGATTTAGTTTATTTTAAATGGTTTTATTTAAAATGATTATCCTTATGAATAAATTCAATTAAATGAAGTCATGTGTTTATGTTTATTTATTCCTTCCCAATCATGTTAGATATTGTGTGTCATTTGTAATCACACATTCATCTTTTCAAAACTAATTAAATCAAATGATTTTTCTTTATGTAAGCTTGCATGTGTTGGATTAATTTATAATATGTGTAGCTATTATCACTAATAAATTTGAAAATATTTTCTAAAGCTTATGAAATTATTATAATACTTAAAGTGTTGATAGTTATGAATACACATAGGATTTGCATGTGTTTATAGCTGAAGCATATCAGATAAAGCTCTCTTTCTTATAATTCATATATATATTTACATGAGTTTGAACAATGGGTATATAGTCTGGACATCTCGGGAATACAAGTCTTTAGTTAACCCCAAGGAGGTCATTTGATAACCCCACTTCCCTGGTTTAACAATAGCACGTACTCATTTGGTTTCATTCTTATGTACTTCAATATTAGAATTTGGATAGAGCTTTAATTCATTTGCTTAAATGATTTAATTAAAGAAAATACAATCTTTGCATGATTCTCATCTTTATAGTTGTGTATACATTTATATACATTTAAGATAGCAAGTGTTTAGTCAACATCTCGAATACGAGGTTTTAGTAAGCCTCAAAGAGGTCATTTGATTACCTCACTTCGATTTAACAATGACGCATACTTGCACACATCTTTTATACATGTGTATGTGTGCTTAATCAAAAGATGAAGATCCCCTTTGTTACTAAAAATACATGCATCCATGATTAACTAAGTGATTGAGTTGATTAATCATTTGACTTAGAGCTTTCTTTCTTATGTTCATGTGTACAAGTTTACATATGTTTGAATGAAAATGGGTATATAGTCTAGACATCCCGGGAATATGAGGCTTTAGTTAGCCCCAATGAGGTCATTTGATTACATCAATTCCTTGGCTTAACAATGGCACATACCTATTTAACTTCATCCCCATGTATTTTTGTATAAAAAATTTGGATAGAACATTAAATTAGTATGATTAAATAGTTCAATTGAATGAAAAATATAAACTTCAAATATACATCTATATCCATCATTCAAGTGTGCTAAAATATGTTGCATGTATAGATATACTTAGGATAAAATCATATGTATGTCACATGTGATGGAAAGAATGATTTGATAAATGTTATGTGTTAGTAATTCAATTAGATTAATCTTAAGATGCCTTTCATGTTAAATAGAGTTATTTAAAGTGAACCTAAGCCTAAGATTAAATAAAAATGTGTAATAAGATATTCATTAAAGAGAACTAAATCAAATTAATATGTTTCAGAAGTGTCTTAAGGTAGGAATGGAAGGGGGTAATTCTCTTCCTTCTCTTTATAACGCTTAGTTAATTGTACAATCATATGAAACAAAAGAAAATTCAAACTAAAATTCACAAATCCATTAACTAACTTCAAGTGAAACCAACCTTCATGTTAACTTTAATGTTTTCTAAACTTAGAAAATCATAACTTTAATGCTTAGTTAAGACATACCATAATAGCCTAACACATCACATTATAATTAAGTCACCACTTCTATGTTAGATGCATGATGTGATGAATGTTTTATTTTGTGATGTATTATTTTAGACTAGATGTTAGTGTATACTTAGACTAGATATTAGTCCGCTCTTAATCTAATCATATTTTCTCTATAGGGGATTATGCTTATGGGTGTGCTTAATAATAAATATAAATACTCTCTTTGCAGGTTTCTTAAACCCTTAAGCACATTCCAAGTTAGGACAGGTGGGCTTGATTGCCCATGTGCAGGGTGCTAAGTCTAAATTATATATATAACTACTTGGGATTATTTGTGTGTTTAGTTAATCTCTATTTTGCAGGTGTAGTTAGATTTACTCTTTCCTATATAAATATAATTTTGTAATTGAAATTAGGATTAGTGCTACAGGGGATTAGGATGAGTAGTGGCCGAAGGCTTTGTCTGGGGTGCTCTGATGCCTTTGAAGCAAGAACCAGCCAAATCAGAGAAGGAACCAAATCAAAAATGAAGATGGAAGAGTGGAGAATGAAGACCCCCATATCATGTATTCATTCAAATTATAGTTATTCTTTCATATATCTGGTTGTATAAGGGTAAAGCTCAGCTACCTATCTTTTCTTTTTTGGGTTGTACGACAGAGCTTGACCGCACTGGCCTCTTATTCTTTTACGTTTGTTTATATATTGATTGATGATTTGTTCAAAATTACACATTTGAAATGGCATGCTTTTTCATAATTTCTTATGATTGATGCTTTAATGTGTGGCCTGGATGCATTAGGATCTCAGGATAAAAATTAAATTTTCTACCCCAACTAATCACTCAAAATTAAAACTCTAAACAACTTATAATCTCACCATAAAGTTTAGACTATAATTAAGATAATTGAAAATTTTAACAATCTCTTAGTTGTATGGTTGTATGTCTCACATCATGCATGCATCTTGAATCACTCTTACACGATGGGATTGCATGAGCTGTGAGAGCAACCCCTACTGATGAAGCTTCACCCTCTTTCTCTTTTGATTTGGCCAATAATCTACTTCATCATACATTTAGGCATATAAAAATCCCAAAGCCTTTATCAAAATGATGTGTCTAAATAAAATAAAATATGAAAAGATTTTGCATTTATAGATTAAGTCATATGCTCATACCACTCATGCTCTAGTCTCTGGAGTTGCTTTAGGACTTTAGTCTCTTTCCAATTAAATAACTACCCTAGCTATCTTACAAATTCATAAGATCAGACTACATGATTTTAAAATTGTAGGAGGAGTTCGATGACGACCACTCCAGGCGGTTATAAGTCCAAAAGTTAGATGGGTTTATTCTCTCTTATGGAGGTAAACCCTTGTGTCCACTTATCACTTAGATTCAGGTCACACTTTAGCTCTTACTAAAGCTCCCTAGATTTAGGATTGAGGTAGCTATTTCCTTTGGGCTACAAGCATAAATCCTCACCTCTTAGGCATTTTCACAACCTTGTGTTGGTGGATTATAAGCCTTAACAATATAATAAATTCAACTCAAATAAATAAATCTCTTAACTCTCAAATATATAAAGCCCAGTCATAGGATAGATTGGAATGCTCACTAGGCTTCCTAGCTAGTATCATGAGCATTTCCTACTTCCTCCCTTTGGATTCCAAAAATAAGTCTTCTCCTTGAACTTTCCCATTTGATTTCCTGCACATAACTAATCATTTGTAGTAGCCTTGAAATCTTTGGAGACCCTAATTGTCTACTTTAATCGAGAGTATTCCTAAGGAATTCACCTTCCTTAGGATGTAATTAACTATGGAGGCTTGCCTCTATAGGAAACTTTAGAACCCGATTTAATATAAACCCTGCTTTATTCATCCATATAAAGCAGGGGAAAAATCTCTGGTATATTTGAAGACCCATCATGCCTTAGGAGTTCTTATTAGGTGATTAGGTCCATTGAAAGGTGATGCCTCTATCTTTCAAGATAGTATATTATACCTCAATCTCATACCTGATCACCTCAATAAGTACCCCCTATGATCTGTGTGGTGTCCCCCCATACATCTAAAATATAAACACCATAGATTTTTGGTGACTCACATTTCCTCTCTCCATCTTTAATACACAATTATTATTTCCAAGCATCGATAGTGAACTTATATTTTGTATAAGCCCAAGACTATCTTTCTTTCCATTGGCACTTAACTTATTTCATCCTTAAGCAAAGCTAACCAACATCATTTAGGTTTTAGGATCTCTCTCCATGTAGGTCTTGAAACCCATATTGGATCCCCCAATAGGTAAAAAATAAATTAACTAATGATAGGAGATGATTAAATTTAGAACCTCTTTACCACTAGCTTGGTGAGGCAATCATCTCATATTTAAGAAAGCCTAAATAAGATTTGAAGTAAAACAAGTCTCTTGCAAAACTTTTCAAAAGAACTTTTTCGAAACAAAATCATTTTGAAATTAAAATTCACTGTTGACCTCACTTTTGGAGTGAGTCCTTAATATCGTCATTTTAGATAGGAGTCTTCTAAACACTAAGACTTTCCTAATCATAAGACACTTCTGGTAATTAGGTAAACACTTAACCTAAGCTTAGAGACTTAGAATGGTTAACCATAGGATTAGGTTATATCGTAGGGATCAGGATGATTCACCTACCATATAACCTAAATCCAATCCATGTTCACCTTCTAAAACCAAACCTCAAGTTCAATTCAAACACCAAATTCAAACCCAAATCTAAATCCAAATTCCAAGCCAAATGATTGAAGCTCATGATCAAATCCAAATTGAATCAACCTAAGCCTATGATTTTATCTTATGGACTTATATAGCCAAATTTAAATCAATCCAAACTAGTGTAATTTTCTCACACAATTCAACCTTCAATCATCTATCAAACTTAAAATTAAACTCAATCCCAAATCCAATTTGCCAATGCAATCATACCAAATCCTTCCCTAAGTCCTTTGAATCAATTTGTGAACTTATCTAAAATCCCATCCAAATCAATCCAAAATCAATTGATTTTCTCATAATCAATTTATATCTTCAATTATCTTCCTAAATATAAATCAAATCTATATTCAAATGATCAAAACTAAATCAAACTAAATTAAACTAAATCAAGACCCTTTCTAAGCCCTACTACCTTCATGAGCTTAGCCAAATTTGCCTTCAAATCACTTCAAACTCAATTGATTTTCTCATAAATCAATCATGTCTTCAATCATCTTTATAAATATAAATAAAATATATTTAAATCATCAAAACTAAATCAAAATCCTAACTTAAGCCACATGACCCAACTCCATGTACTTACAAATTCTTAATTCCAAAACCCAAAATCAATTGATTTTCTCATGAATCAATTATTCCTTCAATTATCATCCCAAATATAAATGAAATCTACAATCATCAAGCCAAATTAAAATCAACTCAAGTCAAACCCAACCTAGCCTTTTTGACTTGAGATTTCCAAAAGAACCAAAACTCATTTGAACCCAAACCAATTGTAATTGGATTTATATGTCAATCCAAAATTTATATATAAACTCAACTAAATCAAACTCAACCCAAAATTAAGCCAACTAAACACAATTGGTTCACTTGACCCGAAGTGACCAATTTGATCTATTTGAGCTAAAATCCAATTCAATCCAAATCAAAGTGAATTAAGCCATTCCAAACTTCACCCTAGGTTGATCAATTCTCATAAATTGGGTCAAACTAAGTCAACTTGGTTATTTGACCAAGTCAACATCTTAACCCATATGAACCCAAAATAGCCAAATTGAAACCTAAGCCAAATCCCTTGAAACCAATGATTCATGCCAACTCAAAATCAACATTGGAACATGACCTGACCTTCAATTGAGCCAAACTAAACCCAATTGCCCTCTTGACCAAAGTTGACCCAATTTGACCTACATGACCAAAATGGGTAAAATCTTGATACAATCCAAATTGATTACAAACAATGGCTCAAGTTCATTCCAAATTGACTATTGAACTTGACCAAAGCCTCAATTGAGCCCAATTGACCCAATAGACCCAAATGACCTATTGAACCTTACTTGACCTAAAGGGTCAAAACAACCTAAAACCAAATTAAATCTAAATTAAACTCAACCAAAGCCTACAACATATTCCAAATAATTAACCAAACCCAAACCAAGCCATGACCCAAGGCAATTTCAATGGGTCAATAAATTGTCAATTTGACCATTTGACCCAAATGAACTCAAATGAGCCAAAACTAGGTCTAAACCAAATTGAACCAAACCAATGATAACAATACATCCCAAATGATCATATGAACATGATCCAACCCTTGGTTTGACCCAATTTGATTAATTGATCAACTTGACTCAACCTAAGCCCATTTGACTCAAATGAGTCAAATTGAGCCAAATCGAACCAAATAAACTCCAAATGACTTGAAATTTGGGCTAACCCACTTTTGAATCATTCCAAATCTGTCCAAATAAAATTTAATGCCAAATGACCATTCTACCCTTGGCTGAGTATCACATGAGGCACCCATGTAAGTTATCATTTCCATTCATTGGTCTCTCCCATTGGTCCACCTAGGCTCCTAGGACCCTGCCTAACCTGACTCAAAGGTGGTTGGGTCGGCCATGACCCATGGGGAGGTGAAATCACCTCATCTCCCCCATTGGAGCACTTGAAACACTAAAGACACCCACTACCCTCCTTGGCAGGCACCGTCACCCAACTAAACTGGGCCACCGCATCCACTCAAGGACACCCATGACCCTCTAAGGTGGTCGGATGATCACAAAAATTCAAAACCAACCCATCTGTTCGATCAAGAGGAAGAGGGAGGGGGGGGGATACACCCCCTCATTTCCACTAAAACACATACAAATTTATTCTATAGAGACCTATCTACCCAAGACGAGCGGCCAGAGGCATTTCCCAAGCTCCTAAGCTCATTCCACAGTCCTCATTCTCGATTTCCTTCAAACTGAAATAGGACAGCCTTCCTCTCATTAACATTTTCTCAAGAATCAACCAAAATGCAACTTTGCATACACCATCCTTGGAGCTAGTGGTAAGAAGAAGTCCCCAAGCCCTCCACCACCGAATGTGCAACTTCGATCAACATCGTCCTCCCACGCTTTGAGTATTAACATTTTGAGTCAACCACCTCAAATTGGAGCTTGTGCTGATTAGTAGACCTTCATCTCCACTAGACGAAGCTTCCTCAATCGAGATTTCCACCGGTCTTACGCTTCGGTGAGGTATGCCATCAAAACTGACCTTTGAATGAAAATGAGTTGAACTTTTAGAAGAAAATGTTTAAACTGTGTGATCTTGACCATTGGATCCCCTTGGATCCTTCAAGCAGTGTGGGATCCATTTGAGTCGATCCTCGGGTGAGCTTGAATCATGCAACAATGGCGAGACTCCATTCTCCTCGCCGATGATGATCGATCCACCATTTGTTCAATGTGATCAAAATGGTGGTCATGATTAGATCTATTAAAATTATCCAATTTAATCATTTAGCACCACATGATTAATTATGACCGTCCGATCTGTGATTGGATGGTGCACGAGAAAGTGCGTTCCACTGCTGCCATGCAAGCATTGACTAGGATTATGTTTAAGTAACCAATCCCATGGTGCCACGTGAAAAGCACGCGCATCACTTCATCGACGGATTAAGGGTTAATTTGGCTTAAATAATGTGTTTAATGGGAAACTTGTAAAATCATAACTAGTTATAAAAAATTAAATAAATATAAATAAATACTCATTTTAAAGGTATTTTAGAGGAGAATTTATTAAAAATATTCTTAATTAACTTTGAACATTAACTAAGGTTTAATTATAAGATAAATTAGCTTAGTAATTCCTTAATTACTTAAGTAATTAACCCCAAACTTTGTGGGACAATTCAATGGGATGACCTCTACCTCCCATAATTTTCTTGAGATTTATTGCTTAGTTAATTAGGGAAATTGACTAATCAAACCTTAATTACTCTTTTAAGTTAATTAATCATTAATTAATCACAATAAATAAAATTAATTAATTAATTGCTAATCATTGTCAAGAGTGAATGAACCCATGGGATAAGGTTTGGGCCTCCTTCTAATCTATTTTCCTAAGTTCATTTCTTTAAAATCAAATTAATTAAGATTTCATAATTGAATTGGCCTAATTATTTAAAATTGAAATTATAATCACATGAACTTAATTATTGAAATCTTGGGGTAGATCTTAGGTGTTCAATAACATAGAGTTTAAAAAAATTATGGTTAGTCCACATGCATGGGAAAACCATAAGAGTAATTATTTAAGTTCCTTAATTTAATTAACCAATAATTGTGAGCCAATTGCATTAGTCCCCTTTACTTCTTAGGACTATTGCAAATTTATTTTCTAAGCATATCTTGTTGCCTCATAATTATTTGGTTAATCACTTTAAGGTGATATAAGAAAGCGTTAATTAATAGATTTAATGCATATTACAACTTAATTAACCCATAAAATCAACTTAATTACATTTCATTAAACCAAATGAATTAACAAACATGTGATTGGGTTAGAATCAACAAATCTCTTCTCACATCCTTAAGTCAAATCAAAACATGAAATTAAAAATGTCAATAAGAAAGCTTTGGTTTATTTTAAATAGTTTTATTTAATATGATTGTCCTTAAGAATTAATTTAATTGCATGAAATCATGTGTTTATGTTTATTTATTCCTTTCCAATCATGTTAGATATTGTGTGTCATTTGCAATAATGCATTCATCTTTTCAAAACTAATTAAATCAAATGATTTTTCTTTTTGTAAGCTTGCATGTGTTGATTTAATTTAATATATGTGTGGATATTATCACTATTGAATCCAAATATATTTTTCAAAAGCTTATAAATGAATGATAATATGTGTTTTGATGCTAGTTATAAATACATAAGAAATGCATGTGCTTATAGCTTAAGAGTATGAATGTTGAGTTCTCTTTCCTCTATTCATGTGTTGATTTATATAAGATTGAATGGTAATGGGTATATAGTCTAGACATCCCAGGATTACGAGGCTTTAGCTAGCCCCAAAGAGGTCATTTGATTACCTCATTTCCCTGGTTTAACAACGACACGTACCTATTTGATTTCATTTTTGTGTATTTTAACATTAGAATTTGGATAGAGCTTTAATTAATATACATAAATGATTCAATCAAACAAAAAATATAATCTTTGCATTGTTCTTTTTTCATTTCATGTGTATTCAAGAAAAGCAAGTATATAGTGACATCTCGAATACGAGGCTTTAGTTAGCCCCAAAGGAGGTCATTTGATTACCTCACTTCGGTTTAACAATGGCATACTTATTTATGAATTTATACATGTGTATGTATATGTAATTAATGAATGGAAATCCCTTTTATGTCAAAATTGCATGCGTTCATAATTGATTAAGTGGTTAAATTAATTAGCCATATGATTTGGAGCTTACTTCCTATCTTCATGTATACAAATTTGCATATGTTTGAATACAATGGGTATATACCGGACATCCTGGGAATATGAGGCTTTAAGTAGCCCCAAGGATGTCATTTGCTTACCTCACTTTCTTAGTTTAACAACGTCACGTACCTATTCAATTCCATTCTTATGTATTTTTGTATAAGAATTTGGATAAGGCTTTAAATTAATATATTTAAATAATTAAATCAAATAAAAAAATATATAAATTTTAAATATACACATACATTCATCATTTAAGTGTACTAAAATGTACTGCATGTATAGATATACTTAGGATTAAATCATGTGCATGTTATATGTGACAGAAAGAAATGATTTGATATATGTCAAGTGGTAGTAGTTCAATTAAATTAATCTTAAGATGCCTTTCATATTGAATAAGATTATTTAAAGTGAACTTAAACTTAGGATTAATTAAAATGTGTAATAAGCCATTCATTAAAGAGAGCTAAATCAAATTAATATGCTTTAGAAGTGACTTAAGGTAAGGATGAAAGAGGGCAATCCCCTTTTCTTCTCTTTATAACACTTAGATGTTAAGTGTAAAAACATATGAAACAAAAGAAAACATAAATCAAAATTCTCAAATCAATTAAACAACTTGAAGTGAAATCAACCTTTCATGTTAAATTGAATCCCTTCTAAACTTAGAAAAATATAACTCTAATGCCTAGTTAAGACATACCACACAAAGCCTTAACACACACATTAGAATTAAGTCACCACTTATAGTCCTAAGTTAGGATGGTGCATGATGTGATGAATAATTTATTTTATGATGTATTATTTTAGATGGATGTTAAGGTGTATGCTTAGGTGGATGGTAGGTCATTCTTAGCCTAATCATGTTTTCTGTGGATAGGGTGCTTAATATTAAGTATGAATGCTCCCTTTGTAGGTTGTTTAAAGCATGACCAGATCCAAAGGGTTACCCATGTGTAGGGTTAAGTCCAAATCATATATATAACTTCTTGGGATTGTATGTGTGTTTAACACTTATTTTGGTGTAGATTTAATTTTCCTATTCTTAATGTAATAATGAATGATTGGTGCTATAGGGATTAGGATGAGCAAAGAACTATAAGGCTTAGTCTTGAGACCCCCTTTGAAGCAAGCACATGAACCAAAGAAGTGGAGCAAATCAAATCAAATGAAGGAATATGGAGATATGAAGAGTGAAGAATGAAGACCCCATAACATTTAATAAAATTGTAATTATTCTTTCACATCTAGGGTAGAGCTCTACCCATATTTTCTCTTTTGGGTTGTATGATTTGATGACCTTTTATTCTTTTATGGTATTTAGAAATGTTTGATTTGTTTATATTGTGCATTAAAATGACATGCTTTTTTCATTATTTCTTATGATTGATACTTTAATGTGGCTGATGCGATTAGACTCTTAAAAAAATTAATTTTTCTATCCCAATTAATCACTCATAATTAAATTCTAAATAACTCATAACTTCACAATAAAGCCTACACAATAAATAAGATAATTAAAAGATTTAGCAACCCCTTAGCTGAATGTTGTATGTTTCACATCATGCATGCATATTCCTTCTTCCTTGAAATTGGGGGATCTCCATCCATGCACGATAGGGGAACGCTTGACTGTGAGGGCATTCCTTATGGTAGAGAACACCCCCTTCTCACTGATTTAGCAACAATCAACTTTCATCATGCATTTAGGCATAAGAAGCCCTATAGCTTTTGCCAAAATAAAGTGTCAAAATAAAATAAAAATATGAAAAGATTTTACATTTATAGATTAAGTCATTGCTCATACCACTCATACTCTTGTCTCTTAGGGAGTGGGTTTAGGACTTAGTTTATTTCTAAATAAATAATAACCTAACTATCTTACAAATTTATATGACCAAACCACATGGTTTTAAAATGTAGGAGGAGCCACTCCATGTAGTTGTAAGCCTAGTTCGATGGTTTATTCTCTTGGAGGTAAACCATCATGTCCATTCTCCACTTAGATTTAGGTCATGCTTTGGCATTATACTAAACCTCCCTAGATTTAAAATAAATCTTCACTTTCAAATATATAAAGCCTCATATGATAGATTGGAATGATCACAATTTTCTAGTATCATGAGCATTCCTCAACACATCTCCTTTGGCTTCCAAAATTCTCTCTCCATTGATCTTTCCCAATTGATCTTCCAAATACAACCAATCCTTTGATACCTAGCCTTGAAATCTTTGGAGACCATAATTGCCTACTTTAATCAGAATTCTTAGAGAATTTCATTCCCTAAGATGTAATTAACTATGGAGGCTTGCATCCATGGAACTTTAGAACTCAATTTAAACTCTACATTATTCATCCAAAAGTAGAGAAAAAATCTCTAGTATATTCAGAGACCCATCATGCCTTGGGAGTCCTTATTAGGTGATTAGTCCATTTAATGTCATATCACTCACTTGTATATCCTATGATCTGTGTGGTGTCCTCCCACACATCCAAAAAATAAACACCACAAGCACATGACATTTACAAAATATGTAAAGAAAATCTTCAAACCTTCTAAAAATAACAATTAACCCTCATCTAACACACTTAAATTTTTTAAATGAGGGTTTTGTTTAAAACAAAATTAAATATACATAATCAAAAACCATTTTTTAATAACACATTTTTCAAAATAAAATGAATCAAAAATCCATTTAACATATCCAAATTTGTTAAATGAGAGTTTCTTCAAAATATTCCAAACATGTTTTTCAAAATTAACTTACTCCACGTAACATACCTAAATTTGTTAAGTGAAGTTCCATTTTCAAAATCAAAACACATTTGAACCTCATTTGACATATCCAAATTTGTCAAATGAGGGTCCTATTTTCGAAATCAAAACACCAACAATCAAATTGAACTCTATTTAACATACCTAAATTTGCTAAATAAAAGTTCACTTTTAAAAAACAAAATCAAATCACAAAAGATCAAAACACATTTTATTTTTGGATTCCATTTAACATAACCATATTTGTTAAATGAGAATTCAACCTTCAAGATCAAAACAAAACCACATATAAGTGAGCTCCATTTAGCATACCTAAATTTGTTAAGTGTGGATCTCACTTCCAAACATCAAAACATTTACACATATATTTGAACTCTATTTGACATACCTGAATTTGTCATATAAGAGTTCCTTTTTTTCAAAAGAGGAATCAAATCAAAAAATATCAAACATATATATTGAACTCCATTTAATATACTTAAATTTATAAAATGAGAGTTCTCCAAATCATATAAACAAACAACAAACATATTAAACACATTTGACCCTTACTTGTCATACATAAATTTGTGAAGTGAGGGTCCCATTTTCAAGTCAAGAATCAAACCAACATATATTACACACATGACAAACAATCATCACAAACAAGATGCTTTCAAACATATAATTGAAACCATTTAGCATACCTAAATTTGCTAAATAAAAGTTTTTTTTTTCAAAAATAAAATTTCAAACAAAACATACAACAAATATATCTCCAAAGGTCTCTCCTAAATATTTGAACTTCACTCAACATACCCAAATTTGTTGAATGTGGGTTCCAAATCAAATCTTATGGAAAAGTCTCTCCTCAAATTCTTAAATCTCCACTTAAATTTAAAATCACTTAACATACAAATTTTTTAGTGTGTGGTTCAAATTCCAAAGTCAAATCTAAAATTAATAATTGAAGGTGTTGTTAGAGCAAGGGTCGATTTAGCTCTTCAAATGTAGGGATACCGCCAGTTCTTAGTTCCTTATGTGACCGCCGTCTACCATGTCTGCTGGTAAGATGATATTCTTTTTCCCGTCAGGTGGATATGGCCTTAGATCACATACTCACCACCACCCATGTGATCCAGAGATGTGGCTTTAAAGTGAGTCACTTGTGAGGGGCCAACCCTCATCAGCAGGGAGGAGGTGGCGTGATAGAAGCCACTCCTCCATTTTGACATCCCATTAGATTCTGAGTTTCCCTCACTAAAGAGGAAGGTCTGTGGTTCCCACACTCGATCAAGGCTTGTTTTAACCTGCTCAATTAGCTACCCTCAGCAGTCCAGGGTTTAGCACCTCCTCACTAGTTTCCCCCCATTATGAAGGGGAAGGCTATCTTGGCCTCCGAGATAGTCTCTCATACCTTTGAGGTAGGTTCTAGCTCCCGCTCCACCCCGCTTATCAGGATGTAATGCTGCAATAAGAAATAAAAGGTTAAGTGGCACTATGAGCACAAGGAAAGGCAGGTTGATGACGTCTCTCTATCTGAGAAGGGTTGCCCTCATGAGACCTCTCCACTCTTGAATGGTAGTAGGTTTCACCACCTCTCGGCTTTAGAAGGAGAGGAGGATTATAGGGGGATTATTGCATTGCCTCCACCACCACCAGTTGAGATACCCACTGAGAGTATGAAGCCTCTAGTTTAAGATCAATTCTTCACCGTTGAGACCGATGCTCTGGAGTCCTGACTTTACATGACTTGAGGAGTGTGGTGTTTATTTCTAGTGTTTGGGTGCTTGTGTGTATATGTGAGGGAACACCATAAATTAGATGTACTTATTAGAGTGATCAAGCATTAAGAATAGTGTACTATCTAGAGATAGAAGTCACCACCCTGGACCCCAATAATGGACTGCTAACTCAACAAGGATGGGTCAAATATAAAAACTTTTTCCCTACTTTTACATGGAAAAGTAAAGCGTTTATTTAAACCAAGAGTTCGGAGGCAAGCCCATAGTTTATATCTTAAGAGAAGTGAATTTTAAGAATACTATTAAAGTAAAATTATTTGTCTCCAAAGAATTCAAAGATAGACTATCAAATGATTGTCAGTATGTTTGGAAATCATGTGGGAGAGATCAAAAGGGAAGAGTTCTTATCAAAACCAAAGGAGATGAGTAAGGAGTGCTCATGATACTAGAAATCCTAGTGAGCACTCCAATCTATCCTATGGTTGGGCTTCATATATTTGGATTTGAAGAGAATTATTTGTTTGAGTTTAAAGTTTATTAGAAATCTATGACTTATCATTTCACAATACAAGATTATGAAAATATCTAAGAAGTGAGAATTTATGCTTATAACCTGCAAAGAGAAATAATAACCTCATATCCTAAATCTAGGGAGCTTTAGCGAAGACCAAAGCATGACCTAAATCTAAGGCGAAAATGAGTATATGGTTTACCTCCACAAGAGATAAAAAATCACCCAATTGCTGAACTTATCATCGCCTGGAGTGATAGTAAGTTAACTCCTCTACGCTTTAAATCCATGTAGGCAAGTCTTACGCTTTGCAAGATAGTTATGTTATTATTTATTTAGAAAAGAAACTAAGTCCTTAAACTCACTCCAAGAGACTAGAGTAGTGGTAAATTCATGACTTAATCTAATGCAAATTTTATCAAATTTATTTGATTATTTTAGACTCTTTTATTTTAACACAGGCTGTAGGATTTTATATGCCTAAATGCATAAGAAATTGATTATGGGCCAAATTAGAAGAGAAAGAGGTCTCTTTCCATCAAAGGCTCTTACAAGTCAAGCCTTTATTCTGAGATGGAAGCCCTCTTAGCAAGAGTGGAAGAATATGACATGGATGATATTATACATATAATCATCTAGCTAAGGGATTGCTAAACATTTTATTATCTTGATTTAATTCCTAAGCTTTTATGTGAGGTTATGAATTATTTTAAAGGTTTAGTTATGTGTTATTAGTTTGGGTAAAAAAATTAATTTTTATCCTAGAAGCCTAATCATATCCAGGCTATACAACAATCACCAATCATAAATAAACTATGAAAATGCATACTTTTTCTAATGCACAAGCTAAACAAAACATAAATAATTTTATAAAGCTATCATAAAAAAAAAAAAGTGATAAACCACCGCATAAAAGAAGAAAAATAGGTAGCCATACCCTTATATACAACCCGTAATAAAAGAATAATTACATAAATGAATAAATGCTATATTCTTCATATCTCCTCCATTTCTACATTTGAGTAATTTTGATGTGCTTCATCTTCCCAAGATAAAGCCTTCAAGCCTCCACATATCACTAATCCTAATTCTTAATGCAAAATTACATTAAAAGAAGGAAAGTAATCTAGCTACACCTATAAAATAAATGTTAGCTAAACACACCATACAATCCAAGTAGTTATATGAATGATTTGGACTTAACACACATGGGTAACCAAGCCCACCTAACATGGGCTATGCTTAGGGGCTAAGTAACCCGCAGAAAAGTATATTTTATTACAGCCAATTAAGCCCAACCTCTGTAGAAAATATATTTAGACTAATAATAGCCTAACATCCAATCTATGAAAAATACACCTAACTAACTTCTAAAATATTACATCATAAAATAAAACATTCTTCACACATACACCACCCTAACTTAGCACTAAAAGTGGTGACTTAGTATTCTAATGTGTTTGCTTAAGGCTTGTGTGGTATATCTTGATTAGGCATTAATGTTGAAGTTTTCTAAGTGTAAAAGAATACAATTTAACATGGAATGTTGGTTTCACTTTAAGTTATTTAGTTGATTTTCCATGTTTTAATTTGTGATTTGTTTGGTTCCATAAGACCCTACACTTAACATCTAAGTGTTATAAAGAGAAGAAAGAGGATTTTTCTCTTTCATCCCTACCTTGTGTCATTTTCTAAAGCATGTTATTATGACTTAATTTCCTTTAGTGAATGGCTTATTACATGTTTTAATTAGTCCTAGTTTTGGGTTCGCCTTAAATAACCTTATTCAATGTGAAAGGCTTCTTAATAATAATTGGAATGAATTACTATTACATGACACATGTTCATTCATTTCTTTCCATCACATGTAACATGCACATGATTGGATCCTAAGTATACCTACATATATACAATATATCTTAACATACTTAGATGATGAATATAATGAAGTAAAGAGATGATTAATTTTTTTGTAATAAAAAAAAGAATAAATGTCAAATGTATAAAAGAAGCCATTTATTTCACTGGAGTGAGGTAAAGATCTCCTTAGGGCTACTTAAAGCCGTGCTTCCCCGAGATGTCCAGACTAATATACCCACTATTCTCATATATATATATAATGTATACAATAACTATAAGGATGAAGAGTCATGCAAAAGAAGAAATAAGTTTGATTGAATTATGACTTTCTTTCTATTAGACATTGCACATACATATGTTTAAGAGATAGATATGAAGGTGACTTCATTATTTTGCACTAAGTGAGGTAAAGACCTCCTTAGGGCTACTTAAAGTCGCATCCCAGGATGTCTAGACTAATATACCACTCTTCTTATATACATATGAATGTACAATTAACCATAAGAAGAAGAAGTCATGCAAAATGTTGTGTTTGATTCGATTATATGATTTACATATGTGATATGAAATTCTTTCTAAGCCTTAGCATGGACATACATAGGATTTGGACAAATGTTGTGTTCTTTTCAAATGAACTATACATTTGTAAATCCTATGTAAGCCCATGCAAAGTAAAGAGAGAAGACTTCATACCACATATCTTAGATAATAAACACATGAAAACTCATAAATATTTCATAATTAGCATCACACCATATATTATAAATGATTTATACACTTTTGAAAGTAATTTTGATTTAATAGTGATAATATACCACATTTTTTAATTTAAGTCAACACATGCAATTTGTCATAAAAGAAATCATTTTGTTTAATTAATTTTTGAAAGAGATGAATGCATGATCATATATGGCAAACAACATTTAATATGATTGCAAAGAAATAAAAGACCTAAGCATATGATTTCATTCAATCCAATTAAATCCTAAGGGCAATCATATTAAATAAAATAATTTAAAATAAACTAAAGCTTCTTAATATCATTCTGATTCCATGTTTGATTTGATTTAAGAAATATAAGAAGAGGTTTGCTAATCCTATTCCATACCCCATGTTCGTGATTTAATTTAGTTTAATAATTAAAAATAAGTGAATTTTATGAATTAATTAAGTTGGATCCTTAATTAAATCAATTAATTACCCTTACCTATGATTATTTAATTTGATTAACCACTTAATTATAAGCCATAAATGACATGAACATGTGAGGAAATAAAATTGTGATGCTCCTAAAGAACCTAATGCAATTGGCTCATAATTAAGGATTAATTAAGTTAAAAAATATAATAAAGTACTTTTATGATTCTCCCACACTTATGGGTTAACCATAATTTTCTTGACGGGTCTTTATGTTATTAAACACATAAAGGGGAACCCTTAATTTGATTGTTTGTATTTAAGGTATTATTTGATTTGATTTATTTGAATGATTTAGTTGAATTGATTTGATTTGATTAGTGTTTATTATATTTGTTTTGTATTTATTTACCTTCATGTAATTTGATTGATTAATTTTTAATTAAATGTTTTGATTCAATTAAATTTTGATAATTCAATATCTTTTTAAATTTATTTAATTTAATGTATTTTGATCGATAGATTTTAGATTAGATATTTTGATTTAATTAAATTTTGATAATTCAATATCCTTTTAAATTAATATCTAATTCTTTTTCTTTGATTATGGTTATGTGATTTTATTTTATGTTTATTTGATTTGATTCTGGTTCATTTAGTTTGATTAAATTAGATTAATTGAGATTTTATTTTGATTTTAATTGAGTTTGATTCTTTATAATTAGAATTTTATTTTTAAAATCACCCATTTGTCATGTTTATCAAAGTTTGGATTGCATTTTGATTTCATACATTGGATAGTTAATTAGTTTATCTTATTTAAATAGGTTGAATGAAATTTGATTTGATTACATATTAAATTAATGAGAGACTTTCTTAATTTAATTTAATTTGATTTGATTTAGATTATTTTTTTATTGAAACTTTTAATTTGATTTCATGTTTGTTTAAATTAATGATTTGATAAGTTAGGTTTGATTTAAGGTTTAATTTTCAGTTAATTGTGATTTAATTGAGTTTAGATTTGTGTTTTATTAAGCTTAGGTTTAATAATATTAACTTGATTAAATAATTGGTTTAATTAAGAGGTGTGATTGATTAAGGATTTAATTGAGTACTTCATAACCTTCCCACATATGTAGGCTAGTTATAATTTCCTTAGAGTTCTCATCGGTTATTAAAAACTTAAGGACATACCCATGAATCAATTAGGGGAAATCAGATCTATTTTTAAAATTTAATTAAGCTAATTAAATGATTAATTGGTTAATTAATTCCTTAATTAATTTCCTTCGAAAGTAAAGGAAAATTAGGGAATGGATTAGGAAAAATATTCCAATCACATTCCCCAAACCTCATTTTTCTACAACTTGTTATAATTTGCCTAAGTTTCAATTGATTCAAGCAAATTTTACGAAGTATATTGATTTATTTTATTAAAATAGATCATTTGAAATTTTAAATTCAATATCCAATCCACCATCATTTTTCTTGAAATTTTTATTGTAGGTAGATTTTAAGCCCAATTTCAACCTTTGAAAATTTTAACTCAATCCAATTTATATTTTGAGAGTAATTAATGAAACTTAATTTTATTAAGTTACTCTTAATCCACTCGGAATTTGATGATTTTAATTTTAATGGATTCCTCCAAGGAAAATGAATGTAACTTATTTGTAATTTGTTGTTGGGTATTTTATTTTCTATGAATGTTTGAAGATTTAGGTAATTTAATTAATTTTAAAAGCAAAATCTTTCCCACTTAACCTAGTCGACTGCGGCGATGTGGTGATGCCATGTGGCACCATGTGGTTGGGCATCATATCTGCGGCGCATATTTGACAGTTAGATGGAAAGAAATGGACAACGACTAGCGGTGCGAAATTCGATCGGAGATTGGATGGTCCGATACAATCATTTGAGCGTCCGTCTGTGATTTCGAGAGACGGGCCTGGATCATGTGATCCAAGCCATCTGATCTCTGAATGGAAGATTGGATGGTTACTATTCACCTGATCCTAGATGAATAGTATCGAGCTCAATTTTTGTAATTTTTATGAAATCAGAACGAAATCTCGCCCAAATGGGCTCATTTTAGTGGCGATCTTCACCAAAACTTCTATTTCATATTAGGATTAAATAAAATTGGAAATTTCAAGGTTTATCTAAGGTATATTCTAAGATCGAGCAAAAATCATTACAAATAATAGATCATATAGCCGACTATAGTTTTTCTCAAAAGTTACCTTGTCGGGGATGGTTTTCGGCGGCGGTGATGATCCAAGAACTCTCTTGAGTGGAAGAAGAAGCTTTGGAATGAGCCTAGACCTTCGCCTTCACTTCATAAAGATATATCTTTCGGTGCTTGCCATTTTCTCATCAGGATCCACCCAATTTTGATGTTTTTAGCTTAAGAAAAGTGGGGAAGTGGTTGCTAATGGCTTTGGAGGTTCTAAGAGGGTGGAATGAGGAGAATATGCTCAGATTTTAACCCCTCTCTCTTCTCTTTAAGTGGATGGATGAAAATCTATCATTAAGTGTGATGGAGAGATGGTTGGGAGGTAATGGCTGATTGGGGACTTTGTATTTAGCTCTTAAAGTCTTCATTTACTGCCATAGGATCAACTCCATTGAATGTAAGTGGTGGGGCAGTTTGAATGCAAGTGATAGGAGAGAATTGAATGAGATTAGGTGGAATCCTATGTGGGGGAGGCTCTATGAGGGATTTTATTGGGTTGGGCTGATCCCAAGTGGGTTTAGGATGGGTTAGATCAGATTGCAATGGGTTTTGACTTAATTCAAATGGGTTCGACTCAATTTGGGTCATATGGGCCATATTGGGTTAAGTTGGGTTAGGTTGACCAATTGGTCAAATTGGGTCAAACCAAAGCTTATGCTAGGTTCAAATGATGATTTGAAGAGTTTTGGTATGATCAATTTGATTTAATTTGGCTTAAGATTGATTTTGGCTCATTTGGAATCAAGTCAAGTTGACCAATTTGACTAAAATTGGCCAAATAGCTTGGTTATGAGTTGATTCATGTTAAATTAGCTAATTGAAGATGAACATAGCCTTTGGTTTGAATCAATTTGAATTTTATTTGAATTTTGGCTAATTTGACCCTTTAGGTTTGTGTGGGCTAGGTTGGGTCAAGTTGACCAATTGGTCAAATTAGGCTCAATTATGGCTTTGGTCAAGTTCAATAATCAATTTGGAATAAAGTTGAACCATTGGTTGCAATCAATTTGGGTTAGATTGGGATTTGACCCATTTTGGCTTTTTAGGATAATTTGGGTCAACTTGGGTTAAATTGTCAATTGAATTTGGTTTGGCTCAATTGAGAGTTTGGTCTCATTCAACCATTGATTATGAGTATGTTTGGATCAATAGTTTCAATGAATTGGTATATAATGAGTTTTAGCTAGTTTAAGTTTCATTTGGGCTAAAGGTTTACTTGGTCAAAGGACCAAATTGACTTCATTTAACCCAATGAATTGCAATTGATCATCCTATGGTGATCAACAATCATGGTGGAAGGTTTTGGTGAGCTTGGTTCAATCTAATTTGGGTTGGATTGAAGTTGGCTCAAATGTGTCCTTTAGGTCAGGTCAAGTGGACCTAAGTTAGTCAATTAGTTTGGTTTTGGCTTGATTTAAGTTTAGTGGGACTTATATGTGAGCCTTAGGGTAGGTGATTTCCTTAAGTTTTAAGGCATTGCCTAATCCTATGGTTAACCTTTCTGAGTCTTGGCTTAGGTTAAGTGCTCACCTAATCACTAGAAGTGTCTTATGATTAAGAAACTCTTAGTGTCTAGAAGAGTCCTAAGTCTAAGAGGAGAAGGTTGAGAGCTCACTCCAAAAGTGAGGTCAACTAAAGGACCCCCAATAGGTGTGGTGTAACTAACAAGGCACACCGCACGTATTGATTGACGAAATGATCCACAACATCCAGAAGATTGCAAACACTAATGAAGATGATCTATACCTAGGCAAGAGGTAGATAGACTCATGATCTTAGTGCAATGCAGTTCTCTTTATGCCAAAGGAATAAGAGATCCATAAGGAATCCATTGGGATTGAGTACATGAACCTTATACTAGGGAAGCAGGTTCAAGTTATCCTCTGAAGGATAAAAATTTTATTTTGATTGTGAATATGATTAGTTTGGGTGTGTATCCAGGGATAAGAATCTATAATCCGATGGGGATCAAGATTTAATTGATTTTATCGCTAAGGATATGAGTTGGAATTCATTGGGGATTGGGTATGAACCTTCCACTAGAGAAGCAGGTTTGGGCTATCCACTGGGGATAAGAGTTCGATTGGATTTCTTTGATTTGTTTGATTAGACTCCACTAGGGAGGTTGGTTTCATTGTTATGACTTCACTGAGGAGAAGGGTTCTAGATTGAGGGCATATCCTTGGGGATGTGCACTCGATTAGGTTTGTTTGATTTAGATCTAAGCTCCGCTAGGGAGGCTAATTTGATTTGCTCCTCATTAGGGGAAAATTTGGTTTGTCCAATATGTTTAATTTGACTCCACTGGGGAGGTTGGTTTTGAATTTATTTTGTTATGGACCCTTTCGGTGTGCGATGGACCACACTAAGAAGGAGCCACAGGGGCCTTAGCCTATCTTTGATTTATAAGTACAAAGGGATAGTCTACCTACCATAAGGTAGGACTATAAGACCTAAGAGGTTTCCTTTCGGCATGCAATGACTATGCTAGGAAGAAAGTGTATAGACTTACATCTTCCAAAGGAGGGAAAAGCTGCTGGGGTGATCTGTTGGACGGACAACACATCGAATCCTACCTAAGGTGACTACTGAGTGAGCGCTGCTGAGGATCTTACTTCAACTCAAGAGTAGTCCTGATGATTAATTTGATTTGATGCGATTTAATTTAATTTTACTTGGTGCATTATGTTGTGGACCCTGTTGGTGTGCGATGGACTCATTGAGAAGAAGCTTTGTAGCAACTTTAACCTGTCTCAAATTTACAAATCCAAAAGGGTAGTCTACCGACCACAAGGTAGGACTATCTGACCTAAGGGTTGCCTTAGGTGTATGCTTGGTAGGAAGAAAGCATAGGACATCTTTCAAAGTAGGGATCGGTCATTTGGGGTGATCTATGGCATAACAAATCAAACCTACCTAAGGCGTCTTGGTGGCTGAGGATCTTACCTCAACTCAAGTAGTCGATGATTAATTTGATTTTAATTTCATTTAACTTGATGTGATTTGATTTAATTTAATTTGGTGTGTTATGTTGTGGACCTTATTGGCATGTGATGGACCCACTAAGACGGGGCTTATATCAGCCTAGTCCTATCTCAGACTTACTGGACTAAGGGAGAATCTGCATATCCGCAAGACAAATTCTCCAACCACAGGGATACTAAGAAATGTAGATTACCCAATCCAAAAGTAACCTGGGCAGTGTCTAAATGGGGTAAGGATGATCCAAATAGAGTGCCCACAGGGGAGGTGCCACTAGGGGCTTTATCCAGGACCCTATAAAAGCTATAGGTATACGGTGGCCAAGTCTGGGAGAAATCTTGTAGACTTACATCTGCCACGAGTGGTGTATCCACCGGGTGGGTCACCGTCAGCATGGTGATAACCAACCAACCTGAGGTGCCCATCAATTTGCGATGATCAACCTGAGAAGAAGGCTTGTAGACATACATCTTCACAGACATAAATGATCATCGGATGATAGTCGGATGGATAGATATTATCGTCACGACTACCAAGTGGGAGTCCGTGTAAGAACTAAACCCAGGCTTGAAGTAGTCAGGAGGGGAGCCACTTGGGGACCTATCCTAAACCTCAAATATACTCGACCCAATCAGATCATGATGGCTAGTCAAGAAGAAATCTTGTAGGCTTACATCCTCTTAAATAAAGTCAACAGATGGACTCCTTGAGAAGGAGCTATGTCAGCCTTGACCTGTCTTAGATTTACAAAGCCAAAGGGGTAGTCTACCAGCCACAAGGTAGGAATATTCAACCTAAGGGTTGCCTTTCAGTATGCAATGGCTATACTAGGAAGAAAGCATAGTAGACTTACATCTTCCAAAGTAGCGATCAGTCATTGGGGTGATCTATCGATGGCATAACAAATCAAACCCTACCTAAGGAGAATATTGAGTGAGTGGGGATCTTACCTCAACTCAAGAGTAGTCCTGATGATTAATTTGATTTTAATTTCATTTAACTTGATGTGATTTGATTTAATTTAATTTGGTGTGTTATGTTGTGGACCATGTTATGATGTACCCGAAAGGGGATTATATAAGTCTAGTCATATTTTAAACTTACTGGACCAAGGGAGAATCTGCATATTCGCAAGACAAATTCTCCAACCACAGGAGTAGCTACTAGGAAATGGGGACTGTCCAATCCAAAAGTAACCCGAGTAGTGTCTAAATAGGGTCACTAAGGATGTGATCCAAATAGAGTGCTCATAGGGGGGTGCAGCTAAGGTCTTTATTCAGGACCCTGTAAAAGAAAGCCTATAGGTATATGGTGGCCAACTATGGGAGAAAGCTTGTAGACTTACATCTGCCACTAGTGGTGTATCCACCAGGTGGGTCACCATCAGCATGGCGATAACCAACCAACCTGAGGTGCCCGTTAGTTTGCGATGATCAACCTGAGAAGAAGGCTTGTAGAATTACATCTTCACAGATAAAAATGATCATCGGGATAGTCTATCATCGACGGGATAAATACTATCTCACCTAGGGCGACTACCATGTGGGGAGTCCCGTGTAAGAACTAAACCCAGGCTTGAAGTAGTCAGGAGGATAAGAGCCACTGGGGGACTTATCCTAAATCTCAAATATACTCAACCCAGTCAGATCATGATGGCTAGTCCAAGAAGAGGCTTGCATCCTCTTAGAGAAAGTTAACATGGGGTAGTTTACCGACTGCGCAGTAAGGCCTACCAAACTAAGAAGGAACTCATCAATTTGTAATGATCAAGTTAGGAAGAAAGTTTGTATACTTACATCCTCTAGACAAGTAACCACTAGGGTGACACATTAGAAAGGTAGCACGTAAGCCCGACCTAGAGTAGCTAATGAGTAAGTGCCATAGGGGGCTTTATCCCATATCAAAATAGCCCGAGATAAAATATATATGTTTATTTTATATGTGGTTATGTATAGTTTATGTTGGTGTTCTGTTACTAAGGATGAGATACCACTTGGATTCCTTACACCTACCCTAAACACATCATGACAGATTCACAAGCAAAGATATGTCTCAACATAGAAGAGATCAAATTTGAGATGAAAATGAGCTTTATTGATAATCATTTCAGAACGTAATTTATGGATAGTATTTCTTTAGGTAGCACCCATTGATTGGAAGCATTGGGTGCTCTCCCTTATAATTTATGAGTTGATAAGATCCTCCTTGGTAGGCCTTCTCTATGGCATAAGGGCCTTCCCAAGTGGGTTCAAACTTGCCTCCCATCTTTCGATGCAGCAATTGGTCTCCTTAGAACTAAAATAAGCTCTCCTACTTGAAAAGCTCTAGGACGTACCAACTTGTTATAAGCTTGAATCATCTTGGCTTTGTATAACTCGAGATCCTAGCAAGCCTGTAGGCGTCTCTCCTATAAACCTTGAGCTCTTCTAACCACAACTTGGCTTTCTATTCTATCATGATTTTATTACCCCTAGCTATCCTTAGTGATGGGAGTTGGACCTCTAATGGTAGGATGACTTCGGATCCATACACTAAGGGAAATGGGGTAGATTGAGTTGGAGATCTGTATGTGGTGTGGTAAGCTCACAAGGCTTCGACTAACTGCTCATCCCATTGTCTCTTATTGTCATCGAGTGTCTTCTTTAATATTTGAATGAGAGTTTTGTTGAATGCTTCTACTAGACCATTTTCCCTCGGGTAATAGATGGTGGAATATCTTCAATCTATTGTCTCGGGCAAAGCTGTTGATTTTAGTGCTCTTGAATGCAGTACCATTATCAAATATAATTCATCGAGGCACCCCAAACCTATATATGATACGATTTCTAAAAAACTGGAGCACATTCTGAGCTATGACCTCTCTAAGTGGGATTTTCTTCACCCACTTGGAAAAGTAGTCGGTGCTAGAATGAATCGATGACCCTTGAAAGAAGGAGGATTAATTAGACCCATAATGTCAGTACCCTAACACTGAATGGCCATGAAGCTAATGTCAGATGGAGAATGTTGGGTGGTTGGTATAGAACCATGCCGTGTACTTGACATTGATGGCAACTCTTGGCTACATCCATACAATTGATAATCATCATAGGCCAGTAGTATCCTAGTCTCTTGATTTTGGCTTTCATTTTTGGACCGGATTGATGCACTCCACATAGACCTGAGTGTACCTCGGTCACTATCTTACGGGCTTCATGTTTATCTAAGCAACGTAACCTTATATGATCGAAAGACTGTCGATATAAGGTGTCATCCACGAGAGCGTAGGAAATGACTCTCTATTTCATCTGATGGGCTTGAGACTTCTCTTGAGATAATTTGCCTTTGTTTAGATAATCAATGAATGGTTGCCTCCAATCTAACTCCTTATCCTTTTTGGCAATAGCAACCTCCCCTTCAAGAGAGTATTTATCAATGAGTTTAGTATTAATAAGAGATAAGACTTGTTATTTTGAATTTTTATTGATATAGACTCATCTTCTGGACATGCCAATTCTATGGCAAGCTTGGCTAATGCATCCGCTACTGTGTTCTCCCTCGAGGAATCTTATAGATGGTAACCTCTAAGATTTGAGCCAATAGTTCCATGGTGTACTTATCATAGTGATGGAGTTTAAGCTTGAGAACCTTATAGGACCCAATGACTTTGTTGATGACTAGCTGAGAGTCCCCATAGATATTGATATTTTGTATGCATAATATGACAGCTAACTCCAAACCAACAATCAGAGCCTCATATTTAACTTCATTGTTACTGCATGGATTAGATAGATAGTAAGAGAATCTCATCATATTATGTCCCAGAGTTAGGGGAACTATTCCCCTGCCTTCCCTAGAAGAGTAGATTGTGGTTCTTCTCCCCTTTGAGAGGAATGCACCATCAAAGTACATCTCCTAGTGGCGAGCACTACTATCTCATAAGTTCATAATTTGTTCATCGTGGAGATCATCATTAAGTGGAGAATCAACAGGGAGTGGATGTGCTGCTAAGAAATTTGCAAGTGCTTGTCCTTTCACAGCACGGAGGGTAATGTTATGTCAAATTGAGACAAAATCATGGACCAATGCACCAACCATCCGGATAAGGTCGGCCCTGTCATGAGGTATTGTAGCGGATTGACTCTAGATATCAAGTTCACCTTACGAGAGAGCATATAGTGTCATAGCTTTTGGGATGCAAAGATTAAAGCTAGGCAATGCTTCTCAATAGGTGGATAGTTGGCTTCAGCATGTATTAAATGATGACCGAGGTAGTGGAGTGCATTCTCCTTCCCTTCGTCATTGGCTTGGGCTAACAAAGCACCAAGTGAGTCATCTATTGTAGTAGTGTAGAGGATTAGTAGCTTGCCAGAGATAGGGTTGGTAGAACTAGCGGTGTCATCAGGTACTGCTTAATATCTTCATAGGCATGATGGAACGTGTGCTAGCACTTGTCATCCCATTTGAATTTGGCATCCTTTTAGACAAGTGCTAAGAATGGATGACATTTCCCTGATAGGTTGGATATGAAGCATCTTAGTTACGCCAACCTTCCTTGGAATGATTTGAGTTGTGTTAGACTTTTAGGGGTGATATTTTTAATATTGCTTTGATCTTTTCAAGATTGATCTCAATTCCCCAGTGTCAGACAATAAAGCCAAGGAATTTTCTTGAAGCTACTCTGAATGCACACTTCAGGGGGTTCATTTTGAGGTTATATTGTCTTAACCATTCAAAAACTACTCTCAAGTTAAAGAGATGATCTTCCTTTTCTTTGCTTTTGACAACAAGATCATTGAGGTAACATTCAACTTCATGTTGAATGAGTTCATCGAAGATTCGAGTCATGGCCTGCTTGGTATGTGGCCTTAGACATTTTTTTAAAAAGGCATGACCTTATATGATAAATTGTCGAGGTTCAAAAGGTAGTGTTTCTTTCATCCTTTGGGGCCATCTTTATTTGGTTATATCTATATGAGCCATCCATGAAGGAGAAGATTGCATGAGATTAGGCAATGTCCACCATCAGTTTGATGATTGGTAATGAAAACTCATCTTTTGGACATGCCTTATTTAAGTCCCTAAAATTAATGCATATGCAAATTTGACTATTCTTTTTCTTAACTAGGATGACACTAGCCAACGTGGTATGTTATTTTTCTTCCTTGATAAAACCAACATCGAATAGTTTCTTGATTTTAAAAATGACCTATTGTTCAATATCTTATCGCATGCATCTAAAGCTTTAGCAGGTTCTATTGCTAGTTTGTGGACTATTATGTCAGGAGATAGATCAAGCATCTCTTCATAACTCCATGCAAAGCAGTCCTTAAACTTAGTCAATAGCTTCACTAAATCATTGGTTTCTTTTTCATTCAACAGAGAACTGATGTATGTTGGGTGTGGATCTTCTTCAGTTTCTAGGTTGATTTCTTTGAGTTCATCGATGGTTGATCTGATCTCCTCTTCGAACTCTGGCAGTGCATCCTTGACTTCAAAGTCATTTGGATAATATGAAGTTTCTAAGCACACCTCCTCATATAAGTTAGCATGACTTGAAAAGAATCTATCAGATTCCAAATGATTGGTGATGAGCAATAATCATTTATCAATCCTAGTCCTTTATTGATTGTGAATGCATTTATTTTTCCATAACCTTTCAAAGTAATCCAACTTGTGTTTAGACCAAGCATGTGGAATTGATCCTTTCTTTGCTAAATTAAGAACACAAGATGAGTACCAAATCAAAAGGTAATTCTATTAATTCTTTTTGTGAATCATCCTCAAGTTTTACATCACCTTCTTGACTTGAGGATGATGCTCCAAGAAAGAACTTCTGCACCTTTACATTTATGGAAGACTTAGGGGCTTCCTTAACTACCAAACCCTCAACTTTTTATGAGGAAAGTGGGGTTAGAGATAAAGTTCCCAATGCGACATTTCACATATAGACTTGGATACACTTATACTTTGCTTAGGGCATCTTCATCAGTTGCGGCTCATATCACTTGCATGGGGATCTGCTGTCTAGAAGTGCTAGCTGGCATACTAATCATATATGACTCATCCTCTGAACTAGATTATAAGTCTATATAGATAGTAGGTGTACTCCTGGTAGCACGGACATAACTTCTATTGAGTGGCCAATAAGGAGGTCTTCCATCCCTAGGCATGTCTTTGGATTTGCCTCTTCCTCTGCCTGGTGGAGGTTAAGTCATCCTACCCATATGTTCGAATGGAGTAACGAACTATGGGTGGAATCTAATGTCAGGCTCTACTTTCTCCTCCAAGTCCATTTCTCACTCCCTTTTATTTTCTTTCTCATTTCATTTTCTTTTTTCGTTTTCTTTTTCTTTTTCTTTTATCTTTGAAATTTGGCCAAGTTCATGAGAATAGACTTATTGATTTTGAGGGAGATAGTAGGGCGCATCCTCATATATTTTGACCTCATGAACTGTGAATGGCTTAAGATCTCCTTTGACACAGTATTCAATCCCACCCCTCATGAACTTCATGTATTGATGTAGAGAGGATGGAACCATGTTGTTCTCATGTATCTATGGTCTACCAAGCAAAGCATTGAAAGATGTATCTGAGTCTATAATATGAAACTTGGTGGTAGTCTTTCAATCATCTACTTCTAATGGCAACACTATAGAGCTTAAGGTCCTCTCACCTTGTTCATTGAATCTTCTCAACATCATCCTCTCTTTTGAAAGTTTGGAGATGTCAATCCTCAAGTAGGCAAGGGTTTTAGACTCATAATGTTCCATTTAATTAACAAGAACTCTGATATCTGTATCTTCCAATATCCACTATAATGTAAAGAGGGAAGTTGTGCTTGGTTGTTCCTTGAAGTAAGTCTTCATCCTTGTAACTCCTAGAGTGTCCTGAACTATGAGCCTCCTCCTCGATGGCTGGGTAAGCTAAATATCTCGGATCAAAAGTACCTTGAATAGAGATTCCCTCATATCTTTGGATAAGATAAGGGCGTCATATATGCTTAACTTAGATGTCAGCTTTCTAAGATATGCTAGGATATTGTAGTCAACCTTGGCTCGATCTTACACAAGCATATCCATGTGTGGAGCATCCTGTTGAGGAGTTATCTGCACTTTTGAACCAATGATTTACTTACCCTTATCTTGAGGTACCACCCTAGGAGGTAGAACTTTGCCACTGCGAAGGTTAACTTCAGTGACCTCTTGGAATGATGAGTTTATTGGAAGTTCTACCTTCTCATCACATGTACCTACCACTTCTCCCATGGGATCATCGGAGTTAGATGACTCCAAATCAATCTCAAGAGGTGAACCTGTTTAATTTAGAAATGAGAAATCCTTTTTTAAATCATAAGAGGAATGATCAGAACTAAAGTTATTATTATTTAAACTTGGTGAGTTATCTATGGGAATAAAATCAAGAGTATCAGAAGTGACACAAATATAAGTGGAATAAGCTTTCTTCATTGATTTCTTAGATTTGGATAAAGGTACAAAATAAAAATCACGTAGAGTAAGCAGAGTGAGGGGTTTAGCGCCCCCCTCTGTAGATACAATGCTGGAAGAAGATTTGGATGAAGTGGCTGTAGCTATAATTATGGAAGGAATGCCGGACTCGGACGGTGGTTGTGCTACTATGCTATCAGAGCAAGTAAATAGGCTGGTTGCTTGGAGTGACACCTTCTTCAAGTTGTCTTTCACAACTTGCAAACCTTCCTTAGTGTTGGAGGTTTGAGTTTCTTTGAACACCTGTAAAGCTTCTTGATCTTAGAGACCACTTTTTTAAAGGTTCAGGATAAGGTAATATCCCAACCTTCTTTTGTCTTAAGAGGATCACAAGTATTCCCAAGAATTACTCTAATGAAACTGGAGGGTTGTTCTAACAAGTATTCTTTGGGGATAATAATTGCTCTTGACTTGTAGGTATGCTCAAGCCAGTCCTTAAAGGTGATACAATCCTCTAAGACATGACTAACCATGCGGTGGTAGGGGCAATAGTTAGGATCATTATTCTTGCCCACATCTACCGGACTCTTGGGCTCAAGTAACTGAAAGTCAGGTTTCTTTAATAGATTCTTAAAGATCTTCCTTACCACCTCCCTCTTGAATGAATATGGCTTATTCAATCTATCGACTAGAGTAGGTGGGTAATAGCTACCTAGCGGTGGATATGAGTACCACGAGTATCTTTGTGGAGGAGGTGGTGGTAGCCATTTCTGATGGGGTATCTTTGGCCAGGGTGATGGAAGAGAAGGTGGCAATGGATGCTGCTATGCATGAGGTCTCTCATACTAAGCTTTGGCTAGTTGCTTCCCTTTGTCTACTTATACTACTACCCCTGACTTCTTCTCGAATGCTTTCTACGGCTTGGGCTTGAATGATTGGTCTTGAAAAGATAACTGTTTGGCTTCCCCTTGTAGGCTAGCTGCCTTGTTGATTAGTGTCTCAAAGGTTTTGATTGTAAATCCCTTGTGCATGAAAGTAAATGGCCATGAATATTTTTGAGAAGAATTTCTATAGCATGTTGTTCGGACAGCTATGGTTTACATTTCATACTTAGGTTTTGTCACATGAGAATATAATCAATAAGGGACTCATTGAGATTTTATTGTGCCATAATGAGGTCACCCACAATTACCCTTTGCTAGCCTCCATCAAACCTCTTGATGAAGAGGTGCTCCAAGTCAACAAAAGTCTTCACTGAATCGTTAGGCAGTTCAGTATACTAATCAAATGTAATCCCTGATAGACTGCTAAAGAAGAGTCAAAAGAGAAGTATATCACTACCTCTAGCACTGTAATAGCCAGCTCTAAAGTGAGCTATATGTTGCTGAGGGTTTCCACTGCCATCAAAGATCTTGAAGGATGGTGACATAAAACCCTTGGGATATTGGACTACATCAAATTCCTCTGGGTACGGTCTACCTTTTGGAACAGATGAGCCACCTCGATCTTGTGCCAATGCTTTCCCTCACTTGCTATTCCACCATCTGCTTTATATCTCTTTCATGCATGCAGATACTATCCATGACCTTCCTATGTAGACTGCCACTATCCTGGTCCACGAGAGATGTACTCTTCGGTTGATCTAGAATATGCAACAATCTCGGGTGGTTGGCATTTAAGGGAGTAGACTGTACTGATGGAGCCTGGCCTTGAAGTGCTAAGACTACCGCTAACAAGTCTTCAACTCTTTCCTCCATCTTACTGATATATTCATCTCTCTGCCTCAATTGCTGACGAAGGTGTTGGGTTGAATGAGCTGTGTCATCTTCCTCAACTAGAACACCCTCCTAGCTATGCTGATCCCTAAGAAGGAAGCCCTTAGTATCGACCATATGGACTTTTTCTAAGTCCTCCAAGAGATCATCCTCATCTGGATCAAAACTAACCTTAGTATCCTCCTCGTTAGAGCGATCGCCCCCAAGGAGTTTCCTCTTCTCAGCAAAGCACTGAGCGAGGATCTCATCTAAAAAGCAGTCTAATCATGTAGGGACAAACGCTCGCTGCTGACCGGTAGTGGAGCTATGCTCACTGATAGAAATACATCGGGCATTGCTTACTGCTGCAGTACTATCTCTAGAAGGACTGTGCTCACTGATAGGTATATGCTGATGTTGACCTCACTTTTGGAGTGAGCTCTCAACATCCTCTTCTTAGACTTAGGACTCTTCTAGACACTAAGAGTTCTTAGTCATAAGACACTTCTAGTGATTAGGAGAACACTTAACCTAAGCCTAGAGACTTAGAAAGGTTAATCATAGGATTAGGTCATGCCTTAGGACTTAAAGAAATCACCTATCGTATAGCTTAAACCAATCCATATACACCTTCTCAAATCAAACCCAAATTCAAATCTCAAACCAAACTCAAATTTAAATTCAAATTCCAAATCTAATTTCAAATTTGACTCCAAATGATTGAAACCCAAAATCAAATTCAAATCCTTAGACCCTTCTAAGCCATATGAGAAGCCTTCAGCTTAGCCAAAACCCCCTTTAAATCAAATCAAATTCAATTGATTTCTTTATAAATCAATTATTCTTTCATTTATATTCACAAATATAAATGAAATCCAAATTCAAATGACCAAAACTATATCCAAAATCAAATCCAAGTTCAATCTAAGCCCTTTAAGCCAATTCTTTGGACTTAGCCAAACTCTATCCAGATCAAGTCAAAACCAATGGATTTTCTCTTGAATCAATCATTTCTTTAATCATCTATCCAAATATAAATAAAACTTACAATCATCAAACCAAATTCAAGTCAACCCAAGTCAAGCCTAAGTTAGCCCTTTTGACTTGAAACTTTTAATTTAGCCAAAATCCCTTTGACTCCAAATTGATTGTCGTTGAATTAATATTTCAATTTAGGGCTCATATATAAGTTCAACTAAACTCAAATCAAACCAAAACTAAACCAATTGACCCACTTAGGTCCACTTGACCCAAAGTGACCTAAAGGACCCATTTGAGCCAACTTCCAATCCAACCCAAATTGGATTGAACTAAGCTCACCAAAACCTTCTACCATGATTGTTAATCACCCCAGGATAATCAATTATAATCAATTGGGTCAAACCAAGTCAACTTAGTCATTTGACCAAGTTAACCCTTAGCCCAAATGAACCAAAACTAGCCAAAACTCATACTATATCAAATTGATTGAAATCAATAATTTGAATCAACCCAAAATCAATATTTAAATATGATTTGACCACTAATTGAGCCAAACCAAGCCTAATCGACCATTCGATCCAAGTTGATCCAAATTGGCCTAAAGGACCAAATTGGGTCAAATCATGATCTAACCTAAATTGATTGCAACCAATGTCTCAAGTTCATTCCAAATTGATTATTGAACTTGACCAAAGCCATAATAGAGCCTAATTTGACCAATTGGTTAACTTGACCTAACCTGGCCCAAATTGACCTAAAGAGTCAAATTAGCCAAAATTCAAATTAAATCAAAATTGATTCAAACCAAAGGCTACATTCATCTTCAATTAGCCAATTGAACATGAATCAGCCTATAACCCAAGCCAATTTGGCCAATTTTAATCAAATTGGTCAACTTGACCCAATGTGACCCATATGACCCAAATTAAGTCAAATCCCTTGAAACCAAGCCATGACCCATTGGGGGCTAATCAAATCTAACCCAAATCCATTTTAGATCAACCCAAAATTAACTCAACCCAATTAAATATCTCATGGATCCTCCCCCACATAAGATTCCACCCAACCTCATTTAATTCTCCTCATCACATGCATTCAACTCCTCCCCAACACTTGCATTCAATGGAGTTGATCCTATGGAAGCAAATGAAAACTTTAGGAGCTAAATCTAAAGTCCTCAATCAAGCCATCATCCATAACAACCACCTCCCCATCACATTTATTTAAATTTCAGCCACCATTAAAAGAGGGAGAATAGAGATTGTAAAGGGATCAGATTTTGGCAAGAGAGACCCTCTTAGACCTCCCAAAGCAACCATCCACCACTTCCCCATTTCTCTTGAACCAAAAACATCCAAACCAAGTGGATTTCTGCGAGGAAGCAAAAGCAATTGAAGAATACATCATTTCGAAGTGAAGGCGCAAGTCTAGGCTCACTCCAAGGCTTCTTCTTCCACTCAAGAGCGTGCCCGGATCATCACCGCCATCGGAAACCATCCCAATGAGATAATTTCATCAAACTATAGCGAGCCTTAGGATCTTCCGTTTGCACAAATGTATGCTCGATTATAGGAATTTCTCATAGATTACCCTCACATTTTTTATTTTTATATAATCTCTATATGAATCGGGAAGTTTTTCGGTAAGAGTCACCACGAAAATAGCCCAATCGGATGAAATATAGTTTAAAATCATGAAAAATCCCATTGGATGAATAGTGTTTCACAAATTTTGCTCGCCAAAAGGCAGCCGTCGTTCGACGATCGGACGGCTTAGATTGTGCGATCATGCGGTTTAGATCTGCGGATCACGTGGTTTGGATCCGCAGATCACGTGGTGCAGATCATGAGAATCGATCCAACCGTCCTATCGCGATTGAACGGTCAGATCCAATCCACGTGTCCATATCTCAAATCAAATGTTTAAGTACTCCACTAATTAATTTAATCACTCATCTTAAAATAAACTAATTATGTTAATTAAAATAATCACATTAAACTTAAGCTTAAGCAAACATAAATTTGAACATAATTAAAATGCAACTAAATGCCAATCAAATCCTAAATTAAATCTAAATCATTTGGTCATTAATTACATCATTAACCTAAACAAATATGAAATCAAATTAAAAATTAAATAAACCTTTATTTAATTTAATAATAAACCTAAACACACTTCTTAATTAAACTAATTATATAATCACATTGAACTTAAATAAACCTATAGATTAATAAAGCTAATGAAATCAAATTAAATAAAATAAAGAAAGACTCTCATCAATTTAATACATGATCAAATTAAATCTAATTCAACCTACATAAATAAGATAAACTAATTAGTTATTAAAATGTGTAAAATCAAAACATAAACTAAAATATAATAAACATGATAAATGAATGGAATTAAAACAAAATTCTAATCATAAATAATCAAACTCAACTAAATCATAGCGAACTTTCAATTAATTTTATCCAATCAAACAATAAATTAATAAACCATAATCAAATCAAATAAACATAAAATTAAATATAAACTCTAAAGTTATTAAAGCATATCCAATTACTCTTAATTTCAAATAATATCAAAATAAATCAGACAAAAATAAAACTCAAATAAAACAAACCTTGAATTAAGATAAGAGATTAATCATCAAACTGAAAGGATAATCTATACATAAACTAAATGGCTAAATTCAAAAAGTTAAACCCTTAATTGAAATTCAAATAAAAGAATACATTAAACTTCAAATAAATCATAAGTAATTAAAATATATTCACCAATCTAAATCAAACTTAAATAGAATATTGAAATCAATGAATTTAAACAACATCAAAATGATATTTGAAACTTAAATTAAAAAGAAACTAGTGATTGAATTAAAGGATATTGAATTATCAATATTAATTAAACCAAAACAACTAATCTAAAATTAATCAATTAAACACACATGGATTTAAACAAACTTAAACTTCATTAGATATTAAGGATATTGAATTATCAAGATTTAATTAAACCAAAACAATTAACCTAAAATTAATCAATCAAAAACACATGGATTTAAACAAACTTAAACTTTATTAGATATTAAGGATATTGAATTATCAAGATTTATTTAAACCAAAACATCTAATTTAATCAATCAAAATTAATCAATCAAATACATGAAGATTTAAATCAAACTCAAATTCAATCAAAATCTAAGATCAACTCAAATTCTAAAATCAAATCAAATAAATTTTAAATTCAAATGGGCTAATTAAGATACTTAAGGACCTCAGTTAGACTCTTTAGGAGTTAAGATGTAGAATAGGGTGAGTTCCATCTACAAATTAAATTCATTCTACTCTTCATTCTTGAAAACTTAAACATCACTTTAACTAAATAAAAATATAAAATAAATTATTAAATCATTTAAATAGAAATCACCCAAAGGCAAAATTTAAAAAAAAATCAAACTTCAAATTAAAACTTAAACTAAAGAAGCCTAGTAAAGTCTTGCTACACAAGCCTTCTTTTCACACACTAGAATACTAGGTCACCAAGCCTAGAATTAGGCTTGGTTGATGTATTGATTATATGTATGATGTTTTGTTTTGTTTTGTGATGTAATATTTTAGACTGGATGTTAAATATTCATATGATCATTCTACAAGGAGTTGTGCTTAAGCTTGTAATAAAATATAAATTCTTTTGTCGTGCGTTGCTTAGCCCCTAACTCATGTTAGACGGTAGTGTGGTTACCCATGTGTGGGGTGCTAAGTCCAAATCATTCATATAACTGCTTGGGTTGTATGGTGTGTTTAGCTAACATTTATTTTACAGGTGTAGCTAGATTTACTTTCCTTCTTTTAATGTAATTTTGCATTAGGAATTAGGATTAGTGATATGGGGGATTAGGATGAGCGGAGGCTAGAAGGCTTTGTCCTGGGAGGCCCCATGATGCTTTTGAAGCAAGCACATCCAAAGCAAGCTCAAATGATGAAATAAAGGAGATATGAAGAATGAAGACGGCCATAGCATTTATTTATTTATATAATTATAATTATTCTTTTGTAATCCAGGTTGTATAAGGGTAGAGCTCGACTACCCATTTTTCTTTTCGGGTTATACGATGGTACCACCAGCTTTTTATTCTTTTGTGATAGCTTTATAAAATTGTTTGATATTTTATTTAGCTTGTGCATTAAAAAAGCATGCTTTTTCATAATTTATTTATGATTAGTGATCGTTGTATGGCTTGGATACGATTAGGCTCCTAGGATAAAAATTAATTTTTCTACCCAAACTAACAACTCATAACTAAACCTTTAAAATAATTCATAACCTCACATAAAAGTCTAGGAATTGAATCAAGATAATAAAATATTTAGCAATCCCTTAGCTGGATGATTATATATATTATATCATGCATGTCATATTCTCCCACTCTTGCTAAGAGAGAGCTTCCATCTATGCCAGAGAATAAAGGCTTGGTCTGTAAGAGCCTTTGATGGAAAGACACCTCTTTCTCTTTTGATTTGGCCCATAATCAATTTCTCATGCATTTAGACATATAAAATTTTATAGCCCGTGTAAAAACAAAAGAGTCCAAAAGAATCAAATAAATTTGATAAAATTTGCATTAGATTAGGTCATGAATTCATACCACTCATACTCTAGTCTCTTAGGGAGTGAGTTTAAGGACTTAGTTTCTTTTCTAAATAAATAACAACCTAACTATCTTGCAAAGCATAAGACTTGCCTACATGGATTTAAAGAGTAGAAGGAGTTAGCTGGCTGCCACTCCAGGTGGCGATAAGTTCAGCAGTCGGGTGATTTATTCTCTCTTGTGGAGGTAAATCATATACCTATTTTTGCCTTAGATTTAGGTCATGCTTTAGCCCTCACTAAAGCTTCATATATTTAGGATCTGAGGTTGATGTTTCCCTTTGTGAGCTATAAGCATAAATCCTCACCTCTTAGACATTTCCATAATCTTATATTATGGAATAACAAGTTTTAGATTTCTAATAAACTTTCAACTCAAATAAATAAATCAATTCAAATCCAAATATATGAAGTCGAACCATAGGATAGATTGGAGTGCTCACTAAGCTTTCTAGTATCATGAGCACTCCCTATTCATCTCCTTTGGTTTTGATAACTCTTCCCTTTTGATCTCTCCCACTAAATTTCCAAAAATACAACCAATCCTTTGATAGTTCTTTCTTTGAATTCATTGGAGAAAATAATTAGCTACTTTAATTGAGAGTATTCTTAAAGGATTCACTTCCCTTAAGATGTAATTAGGATGAGCAGTGGGTTGTTAAGTCCAAATTATTTGGGGTGCTAAGTCCAAATTATTCATATAACTTCTTGGGTTGTGTGGTGTGTTTAGCTAACATTTATTTTACAGGTGTAGCTAGATTTACTTTTCTTATTTTTAATATAATTTTGTATTAGGAATTAGGATTAGTGTTATGGGGGATTAGGGATTAGGATGAGCAATGGCCAGAAGGCTTAGTCCTTGGGGTGCCTTTTGATGCCTTTGGAGCAAATCAAATCAAAAAAAAGAGAAGAAAGAAATAAAGAAAAGAAGACCCTCATAACATGTATTATTTTTGTAATCCGGGTTGTATAAGGGTAGAGCTCGGCTACCCATCTTTTTTTCCCTCTTTGGGCTATATGGCTGTTGACCTCATTTCTAGGATAATCTCTTAACCCCTTCATCTTAGACATAGGAATTCTCTTAGACTTTAAGAGTTCCTTAGTCTTAAGATACTTCTAGTGATTAGGTGGACATCAACCTAATCCTAGAGACTTAGGAGAGTTAGGCATAGGAATAGGTCATGCCTTAGGGGTGTTAGGAAAATTTGCCTGCCCTATGGCTTGAACCAACTCCTCACTTCCTACCTTTAAGTCAAATTCCAAATCAAGTCTAAATTAACTCCACACTATAAATTAAATCAACTTCAAACTTAAATCAATTCCAACTTGATTAATTTTCTCAAACTCAAACCAATTCCAAATGATTGAAGCTTATGATTGAAATTCCAAGTTCAAAAATCTTTCCTAAGTCACTTTGATTCTATCTTATGGACTTAGCCTAAATCAAATCCAAATCAATTCAAATTCAAGAAATTTTCTAATAGCCCATTTATATTCTCATTTATATTCACAAATATAAATGAAATATAAATTAAAATATCCAAAAATAAATTCAAAATTCAAATCCAAATTCAACCAAAATTCAACCTAAGCTTTTCAAGTCAAATTCTTGAACTTAGCCAAATCAAATTCAAATCAAGCCAAACACTTGATTTTTTATTCATGATTTAATCAATCATTCAATCATGAATCCAAATATAAACACAAGCTTCAATCATCAATCCAAAAATAAATTCAAAACCCAAATCCAAATTCAATCAAAATTTAACCTAAGCCTTTCATGTCAAATTCTTGAACTTAGCCAAATCAAATTCAAATCAAGCCAAACCCTTGGTTTCTCTTCATGATTAATCAATCCTTTGATCATGAATTCCAATATAAACATAACCTTCAATCATCAAATCAAAACTAAATTTAAAAATCAAACTCATGTTCACCCTTTTGAACTTGAAATTGTCAAATGCATCAAAACTCATTTGGCTCCAAACCACTTGTAAATGGATTTATATTTCAATCACAAGTCATATGTGAGTTCAATCAAACTTGATTCAAGCCTTGATTAAGTGAATTGACCCACTTAGGCTCACTTGACCCAAAGTGACCTAAAGTACCCCTTTTGAGTCAAATTGTAAACCTATCCAAATTGGATTGAACTAAGCCCAACTAAGCCTCACATTGTGAGCAACAATCACCAAGAGATGATCAATCCCTCAAATTGGGTCAAACCAAGTCAAACCTAAGGGTTGACCAACTCAACACTTAGCCAAAATGAAACCTAAACTAGCCAAAATCTACCATAGGATAAATTGATTGAAGCCATTGATCAAAACTCATTCATGATCAATATTTGAACTTGACCAAGTCATCATTTGTGCCCGACCTAGCGCAATTGGCCACTTGACCCAAGTTGATGCAAGTTGGCCCATGTTGACCTAAAATGTCAAAATGTGTCAAAACTTGATCTAAGCTAAATTGATTAAAACCAATGGGTCAAGTTCATTCCAAATCACTTGTTGAACTTGACCAAAGCCTCAATTGGCCAACTAGACCAAACCTAGCCCAATTGACCTTGAACCCAACTTGACCTAAAAGGTCATGTTGAGCCAAAATCAAATTAAACCAAAATTGATTGGAAATAAAGATACCAATACATTTCATATGACTAATGAAGCCTAAACCAAAATTGGTCAACTTGACTCATTTGACCTAAATGAAATCAAATGAACCAAATCCAAATATAAATCACATTGAACCAAATCAATGATGCCAAAACCTTTTAAATGGTCATATGAACTTGACCCAACCCTTGGTTTGACCTAATTTGACCAATTGGTCAACTTGACCCAAGTTGACCCATTTTGACCTAAATGGGTCAACATGAGCCAAATCATATCAAACCAACTCCTAATTCATTGAAACTTGGCCCAACCCTTTTTTCAATCATACCAAGCATACTCAAACTAAAATCCAAGCCAAATGTCTATTTTACCTCTAGGTCAAGGGGTAACCTATGGCCAATTCCACTTGGAATTTGGCCATATCCTTCTAGTGGCCACTTGGTATCCTCTTAGCAGACCAAGTGGACACTAATGAACATGGTGCACTTGACCCATTGGGTTTGGGTCAGCCAAACCCAACCCAAGGTCAAAAATGACCACCCCTCTCATTTTAAACACATGGGATCACTCCCACACTCCAAATTAGCACATGACACTCCTCCACTACCTCCCTTTGGCTAAAATGAACCATGTGCAAGTTCAAACAACCTAACCAACTCATCCAATCTAGCCAATTGATCCAAAATGGAAGGAGAGCTTGTGGTCATCCTATCCTTCAAGGGGGAGCTATACTCCCCTTAATTTCATTTGAATTCAACACTCTCATACTCGATTGAACTTAGGGAACTCAGAACTAGCACCCCAAGGTTCCTCCAAGCTTTCTCAACCCATTTTGATTTCTCCATTTTTGATTTCTCTTAAACCAAAAATAGGGGAGCTCCCTCAAATTTCCATCCCATCCAATACTTTACTAAAGCTCAATTCATCCTTCAAGCATCTTCAGAGGACTCAATTGAGCTTGCCTAAAGCTTCATCCAAGTTCTCAAGGCACGGGAGAGGGTTGCTAGACTAAGGCCGAACCTAATTGAAGCCCACCTTGGTCAATAGAGAGATCTACTCAAACTCAACCCTTGAAACCTTCAACAGGGTTTCACCTTCGCTAGACAAAGCTACCTCGATGGATTTGAGCACCGGTGATAGCCTCCGGTGAGGTACAATTCAAAACCGAGCATAATTTGAATTTGCTTTGGTCCTTTGTGAAGGAAAGTTTCACCCCAAGTGAAATGGACCGTTAAATCTTCATCCACCTGCATGATGATGGTGTGGGTTGAGTTTAAGCTCAATCTAAGGTCAATCGAGCTCGGATCATGCCATGAAAGATGGACGGTGGCCATCTCCCTCAGGCGAGCTTCGAGCGGATCATGGGCCATCCATCCGTGCATTTTGGATGGATGGCCATGATCAAGCTACGTAGGATCCCTTGATTCACCCCTTAAGAACCGTGGGCTCGATCTCAACCGTTTGATCTTTAATCAAACGGGTGAGGAGAAAGCGCGTAGCACCACTGCTAACGTGGCATTATGATGTGACAACTTAAGTGACAAATCCTGCCACGTCATGTGGAAAGCGCATGCCTCATCAGCAGTCCACGAGGCACCGATGGGATTAGTCATATAATTATTTAATTAATGAATAATCACTGAATCTTTAAATATTCATAACTAAATGTAGAAAACTCAAATAAATACAAAATAAAAAGCATTGTGAAGATAATTCAAAGGGGAATAATCTAAAATTAAATTCAATTGATTTTGAATAGTGATATTTTTTGAATTTTGGTTTTATTAGGAATATGATTATGCTAATTACTCCCTAATTATTTCACTGATTAATTCTAAACTTCTCATTTGCATTTAGAGGGATGACTTCTACCTCCCCTAATTTTCTTGGAATTTATCAATGGATTAATTAGGGGAATTGCTTGAGTCTTTCCTAATTATCCTCTTAATCAATTAAATGATTAATTAACCTTTTAAATAGTGATAAATCAATTAATTAAGTTTGCTAATCACCTTAGAACAGTGAATGGACTTATGGAATGAGATTAGGAGTTCTTTCCCATATCTTTTTTCCTAAGTTTATTTCATTTGGATAAAAATCTAATTAAAGTGAAAATTAATTAAATAATTTAATCACTTAATTAAATGGCTTAATTAATCAAACTTTCAAAATCAAAACATTCCAGAACTTAACCAATTCATCTTGGGCAGGTGCTTAGGTGTTCAATAACCTAAGCAGCTTAAGGAAATCAAAATCCAACCAACATGTGTGGGAAGAGTTATGAAAGTACTTAAATTAAACCGTTTAACTTAATTAATCACTAATTAGGAGCCAATTGCATTAGGCCCTTTCTTTCCCAAGTGCATTTATGATTAAATTCCTTATGTGGTTTTATGTCATACATTGGCTCATAATTATGTGATTAAATATGTTAAAGTGGTGTAGGTAATGGGTAATTAATGAACTTAATGTACACCTTAACCTAAATAAAATATAAAATTCATATAATGATTCTAAAATTAAACTAAAACAACATACACATGTGGAAAATGGGTTCAGACCAGTAAACCTCTTCACATTTCTTAAATTCAAATCAAACTTAAACAAAATGAAAATCTCTTTAAAATAATTTTGGTTTGCTTTAAATAATTCTATTTCATAAGATTGTCTTTAGGAATTAATTAGGGTGAATGAATTTACACACTTTCATAACTTTATTTCTTTCTTAATATGCTAAATGTATATGTGATATGAAAATTATGCATTCATGCTTTTTAAAAATTAAATTTAAAATGAAATGTTTCCTTTATGTCAAGTTGCATGTTTTGGCTAAAGTAAGGATATGATTGGTTATTATCACTATTAAATCCAAAATTATTTTAAAACTTATGAATTAAAAATCAAAATTGAAAGATATGCTATTTATAAGTACTTATGAGCTTGCATATGAATAGTGTTAAATGTGTTATGTGATTATTCTCTCTTTCTTAACATAGAATAGTATAGGATTTGCAAAGTGTATAGTCCATTTGAAAAGAACATAACACTTGCTTAAATCCATTCCTATACACTCCTATGTTATGACTTAAGAAGGGATTCCACATCACACATATAAACTAAACAATCAAAACAAAACCAAAGAAACATAAACTTTTGCATCTTTCTTTTTTCCATTCATTTCTTTTTTTACATGCACATGTATTTAAGAAAATTGGTATATTAGTCTGGAAAACCTCGAGGTTGCGAGGCTTTAAGTAGCCCTAAGTAGGCCTTATACCTTACACCCCTGGTGCTAACAATGGCATCGTACTCACTTATGTCATTTATACTTGTAAATGTGCATAAGAAAGATGGATAAAAGAATCACTCTTTTCTACTTAATGAAAATCATGCATCATAATGCATCCAAATTTTCTTAAGCAACTCCCTTAGCATTCATCATTAAGGTGTGCTAAATATTTCTATTTGCATGTATAGATATGCTTAAGGTCCATTCATGTGCATGTTACACATGTTGGAAAAGAAATGAAATGATGTGTGTTTTGTGATAGTATTTCACTTTACTTAATCTTAAAATGCCTTTCTTTTTGAATGGGTTTGTTTAGGAAAAATCTAAACTTAGGATTAATTAAAACACATAATAAGACATTCACTCAACAAAATTAAAATATGAATCTATCTTAAAAATTACTTAAGGTTGGGAAGAAAGAGAAGTCCTCTTCTCTTTGCCCATCTTTACAACTTAGTAATTAATTGTAGGATTCATTCAAATCTAATCAAATCATAAAATAAAATCAACCAAAGCAACTAAATCACTTAAATGAAACAAACCCTCTAAGTTGAACATTTTCATACTTAGAAAACTTCAACCTTAAAGCCTAGCTAAGCATACCACACAAACCTTAAATGGCGCACACATTAGGCTAATCACCATTTTTAGCTTTAGATTAGGGCGGTGCATGGTTTGATGCTTGCTTTTATTTTGTGATATTTTGTTTTAGTCTGGATGTTAGGGTATATGTGCGTAGACCAAATGATAGGGCGATCTTGGTCTAACTATTGTCTTCTACTGAGGATTGTGCTTAAGGGGCACTGTAATAAAAATATATCTGCTTTTATTATGCAGGTGCTTATACCTCTAAGCATAATCCAAAATAGGCCAGGTGGGCTTGGTTACCCATTTGTGGGGTGCTAAGTCCAATTTATACATATACATGCTTTGGATTGAATGGTTTGTTTTGCTAATCTCTATTTTGCAGGTTTTAGTTAGATTTACTTTTCTCTTTTCATGTAATTTTGCAATCAAGATTTTAGAATGATTGTTATGGAGTATTAGGATGAACATTGGTCATAAGACTATGTCCTATGTACCATGTGAAGCTTTTGGGACAACCACATTCCAACTAACCAAAAGAAGAAAAAAGAAAGAAGAAAGAAGAAAGAAGAAATAAAGAAATGAAGAATGAAGAATGAAGACCCCCATAACATGAATTCCTTCTTGGTTGTAATTAATTCCAACCAGCCACTTCATCCAACACTTCTTCCAGTAGGAGTGTTGTATCAGCGAATAAGAGCACTAAAACCCTTACCTTGCTTACTTTACTTGATTTCTATCATGTACCTCCACCCAAAAAGAAATCAATAAAGAAAGCAGATTCTACTTACATCGTATCCACTTTTGATACTCTTGATTTTATTTCTATTGAAAACTCTCCAATCTAAATAATAATAATAGATCTAATAATTTTGATCCTTTCTCTTCTGATTTAGAATTAGACTTTCCTTTTCTGAGTTAATCAGGTTCACCTATTGAGATTGACTTGGAGTCGATCGACTCTGAGGGTCCCATAGGAGAAGCTATAGGTATATAATCAAGAAGGAATTCATTGTTATGGGGGTCTTCATTCTTCATTTATTCTATCTTCTTTCTTTTTTCTTCTTTCTTCTTCCTTCTTTCTTCTTTTGGTTTGTTGGAATGTGGTTGCTCCAAAGACTTTACATGGTACATACGACATGATCTTATGACCAATGTTCATCTTACTACCCCATAACAATCATTCCAAAATTCTAACTATAAAATTACATGAAAATGGGAAAAAGAAAATCTAATTGAAATCTATAAAATAAAGATTAGCCAAATAAATCATACAATCATAAGCATGTATATATATATATATATATATATATATATATATATATATATATATATATATTGGACACACCACACATTGTAAAACCAAAGCTTGACCTATTTTAGATTATGCTTAGGGGTATAAGCACCTGCACAGCAAAAATAGTTATATTTTTATTAGTGCCCCTTAAGCACAATCCCCTATAGAAAATAATGATTAGACTAAGATCACCCTACCATTCAATCAATGCACATACACCCTAACATTCAGATTAAAATAAAATATCATAAAATAAAAGCAAACCTCAAACCATGCACTGCCCTAACATAGGACTAGAAGTGGTGACTTAGCCTAATGTGTGTATTATTTAAGGTTTGTGTAGTATGCTTAGCTAGGCTTTAAGGTTGAAGTTTTCTAAGTCTAAAGATGTTCAACTTAGAGGGTGTTTTCATTTAACGATTTAGTTGCTTTGGTTTATTTGGTTTGAATGAATCCTATAATTAATTACTAAGTTGTAAAGAGAGAAAGAGAGAAGAGAACTTCTCTTTCCTTCCTACCTTAAGTAATTCCTAAGGTAGATTCATAGTTGATTATTGTTTAGTGAATGTTTCTTTATGTATTTTAATTAATCCTAAGTTTTGATTTTCCCTAAACAAACCTATTCAAAAAGAAAGGTATTTTAAAATTAAGTAAAGTGAAATACTTTCACAAAACACACAACACTTCATTTCTTTCCCAACATGTGTAGCATGCATATGGATGGATCCTAAGCATATCTATACATGAAAATGGAAGTGTTTAGCACACCTTAATGATGAATGCTAAGAGAGTTACTTAAGAAAGTTTGGATGCTTCATGATGCATGATTTTTTGTTTAGCAAAAGAGTGATCCTTTTATCCATTTTTCATATGCACATTTACAAGTATAAAAGACATAAGTGAGTACGACGTCATTGTTAGCACAAGGAGTGGAAGGTACAAGACCTACTTATGGCTACTTAAAGCCTCGCAACCCCGGGATTTTCCAGAGTAATATACCACTTTCTTAAATACATGTGCATGTACAAAAAGAAATGCATGGAAAGAGAATCATGCAAAAGTTGACGTTTATTTGGTTAATTTGTTGGTTGTTTAATTTACATGTGTAAATGTGAGAATCTTTCTTAATTCATAACATCGAAGTGGAAAGGAAAGGATATAAGCATGTGTTATGTTGTTTTAAAATAACTATACCCTTTGCAAATCCATCCAAATTCATGTTAAAAGAGAAGGAAAGCCACACAATACACATCTTTATATTTATACTCACATGCAAGCTTATAAATAATTATATGTAGCATATCTTTCAGTTACAATATTTGATTTAAAAGTTTTGAAAATAATTTTAGATTTTATAGTCATAATAGCCATTCATATTCTTACTTTAGCCAAAATATGCAATTTGACATAAAGGAAATATTTCATTTTCAATTTGATTTTCAAAGGCATGAATGCATGATTTTCATATGACATACATATTTAGAATATTAAGAAATAAATAAAGTGATGAAAGCATTTAAATTCATTCACCCTAATTAATTCCTAAAGAAGTTCTTTTGAAATAGGATTATTTAAAGTAAGCCAAATTTGTTTTAAAGAAATTTTTGTTTTGTTTTGAGTTTGATTTGAATTTAGAAAATGTGAAGAGGTTTGCTAGTCCTAACCCAATTCCAACATGTGTATGTAGTTTTAGTTTAATTTTAGAACCATTAGGTGAGTTTTAAGCTTTGCTTAGGTTAAGGTTTACATTAAGTTCATTATTCAATCTTTGTTGAGTAGTGCGCTCTTGCTTCCTTCCCCATTCATTTAGGGTGTAGCGAGGACTAGTCTTCAAATCTGTTATTGGGGTGGAGTATAGTAAACAATGACTTTCATGGCATGGAGAATTCACGGTCATTATGTCAGCTGTAACAAAGAGTTCGTGATGAAATTTAGTCTAGATCAAGCTTTCTAGCTTTCTTTTTTTTGGGCGGTTCCTCACGATGGTCACCCTTCCTCCTCAATGGTTTCTTTTGAGGTGTCTAATTCATTAGGATATGCCCTCACTCATAAGAAGGGAAGTAGAAAAAAATGATTAGGTGATTTTTTGTTCTATCTGGCGCCTAAGCGGCTATATCCTCGTCCTGACTCTCAGTTACGAAGGATGCCTGGCATCTTCGGGATGAATCCACTTCACCGGAGATGGTTAAAGCTTCTTCGTAACCATTGAAGGTCCGTTAGTCCATTACAGGTGTGTTCATGACTCTTTCTTTGTCGGTACTGATGGGAAGAGAAGGCTATTGAAGAGCTAGCTCTATGCTTGCTAAAAGAATATAAGGCGTTAGTTATACCCTTCATCGACTAGGGTTCTTGTACAGCATCATTAGGATAAGTACCCTAAGTGTTATCATAAGAAGAAGATAGATCTCCATTGGTAGGAAATCGGTCTCTGTGCTTAAACTGACCTCTCTTTCCTCATTTGCTCAGTTGAGAAGTCTTGTATGTAGATAAGATCTAACGAAATGACTTGAGATGTGAATGGAAATCATCGAGACACCATTACAAGATTAGGAAATTCAAGAGAAAATTAGGGTACCCCAGGAGAATCACCATATATAACACAAAATTTCTCCTCCAATTTTTTTCTAAAGATCTTCTGATAGTTATAGATTAGTGGTGGGTTGGGTGATACACTTTCATTTGATTTTCTTCCCTTTCCTAGTCTTTCTATGTCGTAAGGTTGAAACCAAGAAATTCCATTTGATAGAAATACTAGAATTCTTTATCTTTGTTTTAGAAAGAATATTGAGATCGGGACTAATGCACATATTGGCATCAAGATTCAGAAAAAAGACTAAGACTGAAATGAATAATTTCAAAAAATGAATAAAAGATCTTGAATTAGGAAATTCCAAGGTTGAAGAAGATTATTATGCAAGACTAAAAAGGATAGAAAACAATAGAAGAGCAATGAAAATGAAAGAACTAGATTTTTTTTTGAAAAATATTTCCTTTTCAACTAAGATGGGCTGATCCCTTGAATAAGAAAGAATGAAAAATCTCGGGTATATTGTCTCCTACTTAGGTGAAATCCAAAGGATATTGCTATATCTTCAAAGAGGTGAAAGAAATCTAGATGAAATGCTGATTCAAAAGGACCTAGTTCTTGCAGAATTGATAAGAAAGGGAATATTTCTTATTGAACCAATTTGTCTATCTATATGAAGGAACGGAAAATCTATTCTATATGAAACTATGGATATTTCATTGGTTGATAATAAGAAACACCAAACAAATCAAAAATACACAAAAAAAGATATATTGAGAAAAAGGAGGTTGAAAAATCCATTGCACGACACAACAACATATTTTTGAGTGGAGACAAAAATCATTATGATTTACTTGTTCCTGAAAATATTCTATCTCCCAGACGTCGTCATAGAGAATTTCGAATTGAATTTGTTTCAATTTGCCAAATTTTCATGTTGTGGATAGAAATCCAAGATTTTGCAACGAAAACAAAATAAGAAAATGTGGGAAATTTTTCAATGAGAACAAACATATTAAGATAGAAAAAATTTCATAAAATTTCAATTGTTTCTTTGGCCCAATTATCGATTAGAAGATGTAGCTTGTATGAATCGCTATTGGTTTGATACCAATAATGGCAGTCATTTTAGTATGTCAAGAATACATATGTATTCACAATTCAGAATGAATTCAAAAATGAAACAAATTGATAGTGGATTAATGTATTCGGTAGATGAAAGCCGAAACATATACACTATGTAATATTCTAATACATGATGCTAATTTCATAGTGTATCAATTTTCACTAGGAAGAGCGGAATCCTTTTAAGTAAAAAGAAATTGTTCTATTTGCTGAATACATATATGTTTTGTATATTTGGATAAAATATACAAAACATAAACCACATAAATAAAAAACAAAGTAGTATATGAAGAAAATCTAATTTTTATGTATACTAGATAAAAATAACTGGCCTAATAAATCTTCTTATTTTTCTTGATCGGTAAAATTCACAGAAAAGAAAAATAGAAACTTGAATTTATGGTCAAAATTCATTGATCTCAGTTATTACACAAGAAGAAAAGAAGAAAAGTCTATTGAATTTCAAGTATTCCATTTCACCAATAAGATACGGAGACTTACTTCACATTTACAATTGCACAAAAGAGATTTTTTATCGCAAAGGGGTCTACAAAGAATTCTGGAAAAATGTCAACGATTATTGACTTCTTTGTCAAAGAAAAAGAAAGTGTGTTATAAGAAATTCATGAAATAATGAATGAAGGAAAAAAAAAGATGACTGTACCGGCTACAAAAAAAATTTGAGAATAGTCGATATGGGGCCTCACCACCCATCAATGCATGGTGTTCTTCGGCTGATCGTTACTCTGGATGGTGAAGATGTTCTTATGTGAACCTATATTGGGCTATTTACACAGAGGGATGGAAAAAGAGTGGAGAACCGAACAATTAGATAATATTTGCCTTATGTAACACGTTGGGATTATTTAGCTACTATGTTCAGGAAACAAGTAAATGCACCAGAACGATTGGAAAGTGTTTGCCTAAAAGGGCAAGTTCTATCAGAGTTCTTATGCTGGAGCTGAGTATAGTTGTTATGGCTTGGCCCTTTTATGGGCCGATATTGGGACTCCCTTTTCTAGATTTTCAGAGAAAGGGAATTCATATATGATCTATTTGAAGCTGCCACAGGTATGCGGATGATGCATAATTCTTTCCACATCGGAGGAGTAGCTGCAGATTGACCTTATGGCTGGATAGAGAAATTGATTTCTGTGATTCTTTTTTCACAGAAGTTGTTGAGTATCAAAAACTCATTACATGAAATCCCATTTTTTTGAACGAGTTGAAGGAGTGGGCATTCTTGGTGGGGAGGAGACAAGAAATTGGGGTTTCTCAGGACCAAGCTTCTGGAATCCAATGGGATCTTCGTAAAGTTGATCGCTATGAGTGTGACAAGAAATTTGATTGGGAAGTCAAATGGCAAAAAGAAGGCGATACATTAGCTTAGTCAGAATCGGTGAAATGCAAGAATCCATAAAAATCATTCAACAGGCTCTAGAAGGAATTCTTGGAGGACCTTATGAAAAGGCATTTTCATAGGACAAAGAATTCCGAATGGAAGAATTTGGAATAGATTTCTTACTAAAAAACTTTCACCTTGTTCAAACAAGAACTTTATGTAAGGGTAGAGGCCCCAAATTAGGAATTTCTTTCATAGGAGATAGTAGTGTTTTCCCCTGGAGATGGAAAATTCGTCCACCCGGTTTCATCAATTTGCAAATTCTTCCCCAGCTAGTTCAAAGAATGAAATTGGTTGATATCATGATGATACTAGGTAGTATAGATATCATTATGGGAAAAGTTGATCGTTGAAATGAGATACGACAGAAGTACAAACTATGAATTCTTTTCTAGATTAGAATCCTTAAAAGAAGTCTATGGACTCATATGGATTTTTGTCCCCATTTTCACCCTTGTCTTAGGAATCACAATGGGGGTCTTAGTCATTGTGTGGTTAGAAAGAAAAATATCTGCAGCAATACAACAACGTATTGGACCTGAATATGCTGGCCCATTTTTGATGATGGGACCAAACTACTTTTGAAGGAGAATCTTCTCCCATCTAGAGGTAATATTCGTTTCTTTAGGGTCGGACCTTCTATAGGGTTTCTATCAATTCTACTCAGTTCTTTAGTAATTCCTTTTGGATATCACCTTGTTTTAGCTGATCTCAGTATAGTGTTTTTTATGGATTGCCTTTTCAAGTATTGTCCCCATTGGTCTTCTTATGTGGATCAAATAAGAAGTCTTCCTTTTCAGGCGGTCTACGAGCTGCAGCTCAATCGATTAGTTATGAAATACCATTCACTCTATGTGTGTTAGCAATATCTGATTCGTTGGAACATGAACTTTTCTTTTCTAGAAAAGAGAAAATCAATGAATTTCAATACAAGAAAATAGAAATCTAATGAAATATGTAAATATGAATAGGAAAGAAAAAAAGATTTTTTTTCATTTCTTTCTTTCATTTAGAAACTTTAGACTTTCTAAAGTAAGTGAAGATAAAGAAATTGAATGTCTTGAAGAAAGATCTTCATCTTTTTTATGAAACATTTCAGTTCGATGAGTGAAACCAGATAGTTAGATGAGTGAAACAAAACTGCTCCTCAATTTGCAGTAAAACAAGAAAAATCTCATTCCCTAGGTACAAGAAGAAAATGGAAGTAAACATAAGTTGTTTACCCCAAATTCTTTTCTTAGTCGTCATATCTTGAAGCGGATGCAAAAGATCAACTGTATTTCTTACTAGACTGGGGATCAATCAAAAAGAAGTGGGCAGTTAGGAACACCAAAGTACGCAAAGGATGAGTAATGGAAATAATGTAAGGTATCAAAAAAAGGGATTTTTGCATAAAACGAAAATAATAAGGGCTTGAGTTGGTAGAAATGATCAAGTTATGATTCCAATCTAGAGTATGCTACTATTGTTGATGAAATAAATGACTATCAAGAACGAATGAATCCTTTCTTTTCTTTCATTTTTTTTTTAATTTTTAGAAAGAAGAATAGGAACAAGACAAATAAAATGCAATACGAGAATCTAAGAAAAAAAAAGAAGAAAATGGGAAGAATAAGAAGATTTTTCTTTCTTCATACATATGCATATGGGAATTCTTATCATGATTCATTCACTAATGCCCAATTCTTTCTATTTCTGAATAGAACCAGTATTTGATTGAAGGATGAATTTCTTGCTGAACATAGAGAAATTTTGATCCTTTTCATTAGAATATCATTCTAAGGGATGAGATCAATTTGGAAGTGCTTTTTCTTATTCTAGCAGATAGAATTTTCTTGGTCGAATTGAGGACTCTCCAACCTCCAGTTTCTCTTTACATTGTATTGACCTAGGGTCCAAGGAGAGCAAAAAGACTGAACTAGTCCTTACCTTACATTTCTTTGTGGCCATGAAGGAGCTATATAAGCTTAGGTTTCATGTACGATTTTGGAATAGTGATGGGAGCAATGATGTTATCATCGACTAGAATTATCTAACAGTGAAAGTACAGTTGATATAATTGAGGCATAGTCCAAATATGGTTTTGGGGGATGGAATCTGTGGCGTCAGCCCATAGGGTTTCTAGTTTTTCTAATGTCTTCTCTAGCAGAATGTGAAAGATTACCTTTTGATTTACCAGAAGCAGAGGAGGAATTAGTAGCAGGTTATCAAATTGAATATTCAAGTATAAAATATGATTTCTTTTTCCTTGCTTCTTACCTTAATCTATTTCTTCATTAGGGTGGAATTTTTATATTTCATACATATCTCTTACTTCACTTTTGGAAGAAAGAAAATGTTTAGAGTCTTTGTAATAGCAATTAGTATCTTTATTACATTAGCTAAAGCTTCTTTGTTTCTGTTCATTCCTATCACAACAAGATGGACTTTACCTAGGATGAGAATGGATCAATTATGAAATCTTGGATGGAAATTTCTTTGACCTATTTCTCTAGGTAATCTATTATTGACAACTTCTTTTCAACTTGTTTCACTAGAAACTAGAAAGAAAAAGAAGAAATTCAGAGAAAACAATAATGAATATTCTATATTCAGAACTTATCTCAACCAAAACATCCATTTTCTTCATGGATATCTCAAATATGTTACCTATGGTTACTAGGTTAATGAATTATGGCAAACAAACAATACGAGCTGCAAGGTACATTGGACAAAGTTTCAGAATTACCTTATCCCATACAAATCGTTTACCTGTCACTATTCAATATCCTTATGAACAAGAAAGAACATAAGAGAATTTTCGTGGTCGAATCCACTTTGAATTTGAGAAATGTATTGCTTGTGAAGTATGTGTTCGCGTATGTCCAATAGACCTTCCCATTGTTGATTGTCAATTTGAAAAAGATATGAAGATCATTAGAGTCTTGATTTTGGTGTCTGTATAGTTTGCGGTCACTGTGTCGAGTATTGTCCAACAAACTGTTTATCGATGACTGAAGAATATGAGCTTTCCACTTATGATCGTCACGAATGGAAATTAGAATCAAATTGATTTATTTACCAATTACACAATTCAAACAGTTATGGCAAATGAAAAAAGAAAAACTTGGTTCAAGAACGATTACCAATTTGGTTTGGAAGAAAGTAGGATTAGCCAAAGAACTTTCTTTTATCTATCTAATGATATTCCTTTTTTTGAATTCAATTAGGAAGGGGAAAAAAAAGAGTTCCTTTCCTGGACCGATCATGAAATATTTTGACTTCTTTCTTTCTCTTTTCTTTCATAATGGATTGACCTGGACCAATACATGAGATTCTTGTAGTCTTTCTGGGATCAGTTATTCTATTAGGAGGTCTGGGAGTAGTCTGACTTACCAATTCTGCCTTTTTGGTTCTTGTTTCTAGCGCCTTCTTCTATATTTCATGGAATTCCTATTTTGTAGCTGCCGCAAAGTTCCTTATTGATGTGGGAGCCATAAATGTCTGAATCATATTTGCTGTGATGTTCATGAACGGTTCAGAATATTCCAATGATTCCTATTTGTGGACCATTGGAGATCACTTCACTGGTTTGTACAAGTCTTTTTTTTCATTAATGACTACTATCCCAGGTCCGGAATTTTTCGGACTACAAGATCAAATCAGATTATAGAACAGGACTGAATAATTCAACAAATTGGGATTCATTTATCCACAGATTTTTTTCTCTTCCTTTTGAACTCATTTCTAGAATTCTTTGAGTTTCTTTGATAGGTGCAATTACTATGGCTCGTCAATAATCTAATAGAATAAGAACTTCTTTCTTTCAAATTACAGAATGAAAATGGATTGAATCTATTTGACTTCAATCTACTGTGAATATCTTCTTTTGTTCTGTAATTCTTCTATTCTAGTCAACTGAATCGGTTTTGTTCATATTGAAATGAATCGAGATAGATGAGGAATTTCTCAATGATGTTAGAGCATGTACTTTTTCTAAGTTTTTCTTTCCGGTATCTATGGACTGATCACAAGCCGAAGCATGGTTAGAGCACTTATGTGTCTTGAGCTTATACTGAATTCGGTGAATCTCAATCTCGTCACATTTTCCGATCTATTTGATAGTCGACAATGAAAAGGAGAAATTTTCTCAATCTTTGTTATAGCCATTGCGGCTGCTGAAGCAGCTATTGGGCTAGCTATCATTTCATAGATCCATCGTAACAGAAAATCCACTCGTATCAATCAATCAAATTTGTAGTCAGAATTCTTCTATTTTCACATAGAAATCAAAACATAAGACTTTGAAAATCTTCTAAATAGAATCTAATAGAATGAGAATGAAATAGAATATTCTCTTCTTCTTCTTTCTGATTTCTTTTCTTTCTTCTCTTTTTCATATAGATTTCTTATTTAGAGTTACTAACCTATTCTATCACTAACCTAATAACAAACGTATTCATCTGATATAGAATATATCATCATATCCTTCATTCTATTTATATATACTAGAATCTTTCTATATTTCTATTTCTATATATATAGATTCATATACATATAGAAATCTAGTCAAATGAACATGAATTGAATTCGTAAACTCATATTTCATGGTTATTGAAATGGAAATCAAAGTATCTTGGCCCTTTCTCATAAACAGATTCAAAAATCTATTGATTCTGAAGATTTTGAGAAATCATTGATTCGTCTGGTGTCTACAATAGAAAATAGATGATTGATTTCATTTTCTTATTTTACCAGATCGAAAATCTTTTGTGTTCAAAACTAGAATTTAGAGACCCAATGTCACATTCAGTAAAGATTTATGATACATGTATAGGATGTACCCAATGTGTTTGAGCTTGCCCCATGGATGTATTGGAAATGAGACCTTGGGACGGATGTAAGCAAATTGCTTCTGCGCCAAGAACCGAAGATTGTGTAGGTTAGATGTGAATCCGCTTGTCCAACGGATTTTTTGAGTGTCCGTGTTTCTTTATGGCATGAGACAACTCGCAGCATGGGTCTTTCTTATTGATATGTGACAAAAAACTCCACTTGAATCATTTGATTCCTCTTTACCGACAAAAGCCCGTACTCGAGAAAAATAGATTCTTCTTCTCCCGAGCACGGGCTTTTCTGGTCTAATTTGATCTTGTCTTTCTCACGAGTTATTTTCCTTGGTTAACAAGACTTCTTGTTTTGCCCATATTCGGGTTCTTCAATTATCTTTTCCGGGAAAGAAGGTGTATAGGTGGTATACTATATGTATATGTATCCTAGAGCTCCTTCTAATGAGCTATGTATTTTGTTCTCATTTCCAGTATCCATTAACCCAGATTCTCAATGGATCAATCTTTTGATTTTCACTGGAGACTGGGAACCGATGGACTTCCCATCGACTTCAGATGCAGATTCGCGTCAGGATGGAAACCTGCACATGTTGATAGGGAGTCACTAGTTTGAGGTGGAATTACTCTACCTTTTGCGCCTAATAAGCATCAGTAGCTCCATATTGACTGTGCTTCATACCCCAGCGTAGTGGCACATTCCTATACCTAGATGTCCTCTTTTCTATCTTAAGGTGTGAAGAAACTTTGCTAGGACAGGATCTGAGGTTCATTTTCTAGTCTGTCAGTCCAGGTCTTTTCTCTATTTCACGTAATACATTTTCCAGTGCTTCTTATTTGAGAGCGGATTCAGGTCTTCCTTAGCCAACATGCTTTAAAGAGGTAGTACAGTTAGAGTTCATTTCACCCCCTCCCCGGACCTCCCCCCTCTCTGGCTTTCTTACAACAAAGGCGCTAGATGATTGGTGCTTTGTCGCTAGAAATGCTAATCCAATATGGGCCCCTTCATCGACTACGGAATCTTCCTAGTGAGTTCTTAATAGAACATGAACCGTCTAATGATGAATAGTAAACCAGGAAGATTAGAAAGAAGCCATCTTGCAGGAAAGCAATCAATCGAAAGAAGGCTGACCTTGCAGGGCGATAGACCGCAGTTCTTGAAGACCTAAGAAAATTCAATACGAGACGAAGCAGGAAGAATCTGGGAAGTTGAATAGAGCTTAGCGGTTAGAGGGTTAGATCCTAATCCCAAGCACTATAGAAAAAGAAGATTAGCTGCTTCTTGGTTCAGTCGTTCCACTCTCAATAGAATTAGCAGATACTGACTCGATGGCAATACCCATCTTCATCCTGAAGGATACGTTTTTGAAGAGATACCGGGAGGGCTGATAAGGGAGAATCTCTTTCTGCTGATTTCTTCTTCCGGACCAGAACAAAATGAATCTTTATCTGGGAAAAGGCATGATTGGGAGCTAGCTCGAAATCCGATCAAACCTCCTGGCCTCATTCCGAAGGTTATCTGCCCCGCCTTGAGTTTCGGTCTTGCGCATTCAAGCGTTGAATAAGCCCTAAGAAGGGCTTTCGCTGGGTGGGTCAAAACTGGGAAGGATCGAGTGGGATTTACGGAACCATTGACCATTACGATCGCTCCTGGGGGTCTTGTTACCATCACCGATCAGTTCGGACGGGCATGGTGCACGAAGCCCTCAGAGAAACCATTCCCTTATCCAAAATCAATCTGTTGTGTTATCATCAGTGGACGCTCGGTGAGCTATCGGTCAATACCTCCCTAAAATCCCCTAGTGGACAATCAATTCCATAGTGAGCTAGATGATCCCCTCTTGTCTTTCTATGGAAAAAGGAAAAGACTCAAGAAGCAAAATGGCATAGAGGCCAACCCCTAGACCAGACTAGGAAAGGGCGCTAAGCTTCTCATCGGTGAAGTTAGGCCATTAAGAAAGAGCCCGTGAAGGTGATTGGTAGTCCGGATCATCAAGCATTCATTACTCTATGAAAGCTAGGTCCTCAGCATGCGATCACTCGTACAAGGTTTGCAAAGCCATCTGTAGGCCCATCAAATACACATTTTGAAACTTGTCAGAAAAAAGTCTTTATCGTCTTTCTCATTAGGGAGACCCGCCTTGGACGGACTGATCCTGCCTCTACTTCCAGCACTTCACACCTACCTACCGCTATGTGCCTGTCCACCGCCCTATAGAAGTCACTATCAAACGGGTCACCCTACTTCAGTGCCAAGTATCCTTGCCTTGCTACACAAGGTATGGGAGTCACTGTGATCGGGTGTAGGGCAGCGGAGTGAATACTCAACTCTTTTTCTTGCTGCTGCGGCTGTTGTTGTTGCTGAACTTGCTGTTGCAAAGACATCAAAGTCTGAAGATCAAAAGAAATGCTACCACTTCCCAGACAGGTTGAAAGGAGAAAAAGAAAAGTACGGTAATTGAAAGGGCTACACTTCCCGGAAGACATCAAAATTGAGCTCGATCTTTGTGAAAATAAGAAAAGAAGCTGTTCTAATACCAGTTGTTAGAACAAACCACTTGTTTAGGAAGCCTACCAGGATGGAATTCGATGAACATACAAAGTCAATAGCAAAGAGATCAAGCACAGAAGAAGACACCAAGATTGACGCCGTAGCCTACATCCATGGGAGAGAGGAAAATCCACTACCAAGAAGCCACAGGTGTACAAATCAATGGGGCACAAGAAACCACTCTTCCCAAACCCAAATACACCCAATCTCACCAAGCCCCAAATCTATTAAGACAAACCAAGAGTCAAATATCTAGTCTATTGTAGAAAGACAAGGACCACACAAGAGAGATAAGAAACAAAGACTTGCCTTCGGATAGGCCTTTGAGGTTCCTCTAGTTATCTTCTTGTTGAATCACTCTAAGCATAAGACCTTGAATTGTCTCTTTGTCTTATCTCTATGGATAGAGCAATAAGGAATGCATTAAAAGAGGATGTAATCCTTTCCTTCCTTACTATACTTGTAGTTGATTAAGGAAGGATTCTATTCTAGTTTTCACTAGTATGCAAAATGTATGGTTGATAGGGCTCTGACCTCCTCAATGTTTAGAAAAGAATCCTACCTGAAGGAGTGAGTGAATGTAGTTGAATGGTGCAAGCAGATGAAATCAAGTGTTGTGGTTTGATGAATCAAAGGAAATGTTGCCGGCTCTTTCTTCATAGCCATCAAGCTAACAGGAAGATGACTAACCCACAAAGATATGCCGCCTTCAGTCCAGGAGAGAAGCCCCCTTCGGTTTCATAAACTATCACCGAAACTATTCGCCGTCTTATTCCCTGCTGAAACCGACTACGGCAGCAGGTTTGGCATCCACCTGTTGCTGCATCATTCGTGATCGCGAATTGAAGCCTGCTATCTAATCGATCGACTACCCCCAGCTATCATGACCCGATTGGGTCTTTGGTTGTCCAACTACTCAATCTATAGAGATTCCTTCCCAAGATCTCTTCGGTATGGATACACTCCTCTTGCCTTCTTCCTGACAAAGACGAAACACACCCTAAAAGCTCTATCTTGCATTAGGGAGTTGAGGTTCTCCTACACCACCCTACTATTTGTTCATAGGGGGTCTCCAACCAGCCACACAATCGCAACAGGCACGATGTTCTCACAACCCGGAGTAGAGTTAGATGGATTTCATTCTTTATGACTGACATTCCTTCTAGTCTCGAAGCAATGTGGTCTAATCTTGGTAGACTAGAACTAGAGTAAGGAGAACTGCTGATTCACCTAGTATATTCTTTATTTTAGATCCTAGTTTGAAAAAGTAGACTCCACCCCCTTAGACTCATTACACAACACGACTGAACTCGTTGGTTCACGAAAAAGCTCCAGTCTACCTTAGCGAAAGAGGAACACGACAAAGGGAGTCAATGAACAACAGCCTTTGGGAGAAGACTTGCTGAAGCAGATCCTCACGGTAGATGTCCCAGTGACGGCAACTCAAGGAACATTTGAGGGGGCCCTCACGCTGCACCCTAACACTAACTTGAGTTTCTGTTGCTTGGCACAATCCTATCTATGAAAAAGTCACACCAACCAATATTAGCACTAGCAGGGACTCATTCCTCGCTTGCTTAGACTTGCTTACTAGTATTTCTCCCTTCGCTAAGCTTTCTTAGATTGGACTCCTTTCTATCTATCTCAAATCCTCAGCTTGTTTGTAGTGGTTCATCGTCTCCTTCTTCTTAAGTGAGGGTTTTTCCTTATCTATTACTATGACTCATGGGAACCTGTTCTTGTTTATGAAGACTCTACCTACTCTTATTTTTCTTTTAGGCTGCTCCTTTCTTGCTTTCTTTCTCTGTCTTTCAAAGAGTGAGTGAAGGTAGGGAATACGGGAGTGAGTTTGTTCAAGTCAATCAAAGGTAAGGTCTCACTTCAGTGTGCTGTGGTATCTCCCAAGCAATAGATGAAGAGGGTCTCTCTCCGGGGTCACTCTCCATAGAAGTAGGAACATCTTTGTGCACAGCTGATTGTGTCAGAGAATAGGTTATTCTTCCTAGAGGCAAGGGAACCGTGCTATTCTTTGTCTCGTCAGAGAAGAGAAGATAGGTCTATTTCCTCCATTATCCCCCTGGGTTCCCGTCCTTGCTTTTCTGGGTCTTTCGCACTCTCTTTCATTTAGTGTGAAATCATGATCCCAGCCCCAGAATCAAAACCTTCCTTCGAGCCTGTTCTAAGGGCATGGCTCTCCCACATCTTCTTCTACAACTTCTTTTGTAGAGGAAGTCAGTCTCTAACTACCTTAGCCGGAGCCTTTCTAGACCTCCTTCTATCCCGATCTTGAGGCAAGCCCGGTACCCCTGATTGTGTGACTGATTCTGTTGCCCAAGAACAAGAAAACTGTTCGTAGCTAGAATTGCGTGATCGACTGTTAGGACGATGGGGACGAGAGAGAGTCCTCTAGCCCGATCCCGTCCTTGTCTTTCGATTTGACCGAGCTTGGGGTTAGGCCCAGCATTCCCTTCCTCTGTTGCCTTTCATAAGGCCCGACCCTTAGGCATTTGAGCTATATGCTCTTCTTCCTCTTCTAGTAGCTAGGTATCTAGATCGAGTCTCATACCATTTTCCAAAGAAAGAGAGTATGCTCTTCTAGGGCTGTCAAAAGGTAGTCTGCCTTCCATACTGAGCTAAGGTCTGCCCTTTCTATTAGCTAGAGTACCTATATGGGAATGTAGCCTAGCTGCTAGTAGCTCTCCTCTCTTCTTATAGCTCGGTAGTTGGATGTTTTGAATTCCTTGATGGTTTAGAGCTAGGATAGAAGAAGAGATGAGTTTTCTTGACAAAATCATGCATTAGTGCATTAGCTCTATCACGAGTCTCTCCTTTTTGGTTTAGAGCAAGCTAGGATGTCTTCGGTAGAAGTGAGCTTAGAGTGAGGAAAGGATCGATGTTTTGCACCTTTGGGCGATAGTTTCTTGATCAACTAGCTCACGTAAAGAAGAAACTCTCTATCATCTACGATACGAGATTGTGGAAATTTCTTTTTCATTAGACTCTTATGCTATGCAATTTCCAATTTGCATTTTTCCACCGGGCTTTGACCATGTCTCCCGAACAATTTCAGTACATATGGCGCAAGACGATTCCACATATCGAGGTCGGAATGGGATCGGGTGTTTTCATGTCTCACCGTAGTGCCCGGTTTGTCTTGATTGGAGATTGATGAACAAGAAGGAAAAGTTGACTTTCAACATCAGCATCCGTTGCTTGCAAGTCCTGAGTTTAGAAAAGGGCATTTCATTTCCAGATTCAATACAACCACAGGTTTCCCTACGGCTATCTTGTTACAACTTCACCCCAGTCGAAGACCCCATCGTGGTATGCGCCAATAAGACCACCAAAAGCCTTTGTGGTTGGTACACAGTAGTGATGTGATCATTGGTCCGATGCTTCGGGAAAATTTCAGGTGTGGTGTGTACGGGGCCGGTACATATTCACCGTGGCATGCTGATCCACGATTACTAGCGATTCCAACTTCATGCACTCGAGTTGCAGAGAACAATCCGGAGGCAATCTTTCCGGATTCGCTCCGCCTTGCCTTGCTTCCCATTGTCATTGCCATTGTAGCACGTGTGTGGCCCAGCCCATAAGGGCCATGCGGACTTGACGTCATCCCCACCTTCCTCCAGTATCTCACTGGCAGTCCCTCGTGAGTGCGACACGCACCTTTTTCTTTATTTCGGAGTGGGGCACATACTATTACCACTATGTACCACACCACCAAGCGGCTCGCCTAAATGACGAGTCTTCCTCCGCCGCCAACTCTACGTCGTCGTAACCAAGCCTAACCAAACCGTCATGGTCACTGGTACTTTGACATCACTATAGGTAGGTCTCCGTGGGGAACGAGTAATGCAACACAACTTCGGTTCACACGTGAAAACGCTTTGAAAGGCACCGGCTCCCAATGGTGAAATTGAAAGCATAGCTACGAGCTGACACTCAAGTCAAGTAGTAGCACTGGCATGTCACTCGGCTCCTCAGCTCACTTCGGTTGCCATTTCTCCTTAGGCGCATGTCTCAGCAACACAAAACAAGGGTTTCGCTCGTTATAGGACTTGACCAAACATGACATGACACGGCGGACGACATGCGACGCATGAAAGTCGGTACCATCCCAGGACAGGTTTTGTTGTTCTATGTCAAGGGCTGGTAAGGTTTTGCGTTGTATCGAATTAAACCACATGCTCCACCCGCAGGCCTCATCAATTCCTTTGAGTTTCGGTCTTGCGACCGTACTCCCAGGTGGAGTGTTTCGCGTGTTAGGCCCCTCGATCGCATAAGGGCGAACACTCATCGTTTATGGCATGGACTACCGGGTATCTAATCTGTTCGCTCCCCATGCTTTCGCACCCTCGTCGGTAGGGACCCGCTCACTTTTGGCATTCCTTCATAGATCTAGTTTCACCCCTACACGAAATTCCACTCTCCTCTCACTCAAGTGAATTGGTTTGAGCATTCCGCCAGTTTTGGCGACTTGAAACCCGATTCCCGCCCTTCGCCCCGGTCATTGCCCCGTCTTATCGACCACGCGGTTAGGGCTTCTTCCTCACTGTCATGATCGCACTCGAATGAAAGAGCTTTACAAGCGGCATTGCCCTTCTTCACTCGATATTGCTGGATCGGGCTTTCGCCCATTGTCCAAGATTCCCATTCAGCCCCATGGGAGTTCAGCCATGTCTCAGTCCCAGTGTGGTGATCATCCGAAAGCATCATTGGCTTGGTTAGCCTTTACTGACCAACCACCTGTGCTCATCAAAGCGCTTTTGAGCTTTCTTGAGTTTGGGCTGTTGTGATTCCCAATACACGCGTTCACCACTTTGTTTTAACTCTTGATTCCAGCAAGCGTAGGGTTGAAAATCAAAGCCAGCTAGTAGTTTTGAAGGTGAGACCACTTTAGAGCCTCTTTTCCTTGACTCCCGAAAACAACGTTCGACTTGCATGTGTTAAGCATATAGCTAGCGTTCCTTCTAAGCCAGGATCAAACTCAAATTTTGACTATGATTGGGCCCTGTAGTGGTAGAACCAGGTGAACCGGGCCTACTACTCAACATTGATTCTCTCTCCTAACCACTATCTTCTTTCTATCTATATGATTAGAAACCCATGAAACAAGGTGCGTTCTAGGCTGATTCTATATATGATTGAAGCGCCTTTCTCTCTAGAAGAATAGTGCATTCTGAGGTGGGAGAGAGGTTTTTCTTTGGATATTTGATGAAAAAGTCAAATCAGAGGTGTGAAGCTTTTTCTCATTCCAAGATTCAATGTCCATTATCTCAACAAAACGATCCTAAAGAACCTCTTGGATCTTTGAGGTTGGGCTTGATCCTAAACCTCTGACTATCCTAGGTGGAAGTGAAAAGACTAAGGGAGATGTAGATGAAAGCATTTATGATTCAGAGGAAATTACTTCTATTGTAGGGAAAACTTTCATGACAGGCCATTTCCACCCGAATTGGCACTAGAATCAATATTGGAATCTTCTTTTGCTTTGCCTCGAAAGTGAAGTTAGGTTAAGGAAGTTCAATTCTTTCTGTAGAGAATGACCCACCTAGTGCTTTCTTTATTGAATAAGAAGCAGAGAGTGAAAGCTCAGACACTTTTCTGGCTAGTTTAGGCTTCAATCATTCTTTTCTGAGTTCCTTTCATAGGGAGCTCCCTCTACTATTCTACTTCTACTTGAAGGTCTTGAAATCTCAACTCTTGCTCTTGAATCTCTTTCCTCCTTACCTTAAAAAAAGGATGTGGCTGAATCAGAGCTTGAATTCGATGCTTCAACAATGGCTAGACCAAGAAACTCAAGACCAGACTCCCACTCCGAAGCGGTAGTGAAATGAAAGGAAGCGATGTAGCCATAATGTTCAAAATCGGGTATTCCACAACATTCTTTTTCATTGGACTTGGAAGAGTTCGTCCTTACTGACTTCACACCCTCCCCGTCTGGTTCACCTTAAACACTGTTGGGTTAGGAAGAGTGATTGCTTACTCTAAGCTAGAGCCTCTTGGGCAAATGCGCGTGTATTCTTTCTTATTGGTATACCAAAAGTCAAGATCTATCCATTCATCTCCTTCCATTCCAGTGCTTTCTCTTTTTAGAAAATCGAATATGCTACGAATTCACTCCCTTTTGACTCGTGATAGAGTCACACTTTACTAGAACAAAGTAATAGAACAAGCTAGAAAGTGTTCTCACAAGATTGAATTGAGAAAGGTAGAGCTGTGAACATTGTAGCTAGTGAAGTTCCTGGGAGTTAGATCATATCTAGCTATGAGATATCTAGGTAGGGGCGTCACATGGGTCGACCACAACACCATCGACTCATCTTGTAACACAATGACTTTCACTTCTTAAATAGAAAGGCATTAGGTGAAGAAGTCACCAAGCTAGATATGAAATAGAGAACAAGCGTTCCACTCGAGTTCTAACTGAAGCTGCTCAGAAAGGACAAGAAAAGAAAACAATAGGATAGCCAAATAACTAGGAAAGAAGTATGTGAAGCAATAACAAATGAATAAGAAATAGAATGAACTATGAGGAATAGGAGGATGTTAAGAAGAACACAGGTGGCTAGATAGCGATGATCATCAGTTGAGCCGGGGAAGAAGTGGAGCGACTTACTGTGGAACTGTGAGCTCATCATCATTATGATACCCTACTGCTAGTAATCATTATGATGCCCAATGCCATCGGATTAGATATCCTAGAATAGCCCAAGTAGCTTGGGTAGTGAATTCACTCACTTCACTCGGCATTAGAGGAAGTTTTCATTTGAACCAGCTATCGGACTGGCCAACTAAGAGAAGTCAAGTTTCTAACTTTCCGGTGGTAAAAGAAAAGTAGTAGGTCATAGAGTGACTAGCGTATAGGATCCTATATCCTATATATAGAAAGAAAGATCAAGTGGCTGTTAGCTTGTCATTATGATTCCGATGACTAACAATCCTGATTCCTTGTAGACTTCCATTAAGGCTGATCACAAGAAAAGATCGGTCTACAACTGCAATGGTGTATAGCGCCGAACTCAAATAGAAATCGACATCATCTTCCTATGATTCACAATAGAGGCGGGGATAGGGATGAAATGTCTCTTCGACATAGGAAGTCGGGTTCTGAACGAGCTCTTTCTATCTGTTCCTTTCCCGACGCTACGCGCCTTCCTTCACCATGACCACTTGTCATGCCTTACGTGACTTCACTTTCTCTCGATACCTTTACTTGAACTGGAAGGTTGGATATTCTCTTCGGCGACCAAAAGAAAAACTATATGATCTACGGGTCGATTGAACAAAAGACAATGTCTATATCCAAAGCCTTGACTTGCTTAGTAATTTCAGTGTGAGCTAATAGAATATGACTCTTCTCAAAACAACCTGAAGCAAGGTGCGTATAAGAATTTCTCCACTCAAAAACTAGCCTACCATGAGTCCATGACCTGAACCTTCTACTGCTACGACCAGAAGAAGAAAGAGTTTCTTTTGTTAGCTTTAGTTGAAAGAGGAACTTGAAAGAAATAGACATTGAAACAACTAATCACCGCTTACCTATCAGAATCTTTCTTGCTCCACACCTTTCCTTGGATTGGGACGCATACATCAAGAATCCAGTGTGTTGATGAGATAGATAGATTCTAGCTTCATCATATAGGTTACATAGAATCAGAGCTAGAAGAAGGAATGAAAAAGTACTCGTCGGTCACTATGTGAAGTTCATATCGTATCGTAATAAAGTGGAATTGATGTGCTCAGGAAAGACATTGCTACTCTATTCGATGGATCGTCGAGGACCAGTATGGTTTCTCTTTGAATCGTGATACCTCCGATCAACCCACATATTTCTCCCCTTCAATCGGTACTAGTTCTTGTCATTTTCTAGCACCTTGATTTGTCTATGAAATGCAAAATGAAAGAAGGACCTCCTGCTGGGAATTAGATCCTACTCTTTGTCTCTCCCAGGAAAATGGAGGCCGATGGGGAGAAACGCAACTTCCCTTTAGGTGCTTTGACCGATGAAACTACAATGACAATCCAAGGTGCTAGTAGGTGTATCTCCTCTTGATAGAGATAGAGATGATACAGGACTTTTGGCCTATGGCTTCATATCCACACTAAGGTAAATACTGCTAACTGGACAACATACTCAAAAAAGTCTAAGAAAGAACTTGTTTGTTGGTTATCAAAGGGCCGTAGGCAAAAGAGTCAATGTTGAAAACAAGTATTGGTTGTTCGGTTTGAAAGAGCAAACAAGAAAGCAAGACTTCCTCAAGTATCGTGCAAGTGACTCTTCAAGCTTTCTAATTCTCTCTCTAGCCCTTGTTTAGAAAGATAGCAATCCTTCCGGCTCCAACGGCTATGAAGCACTAATTTTTTTATTGAAATGGAAAAAATCGGTTCATCTAATGCTTGGCTAGCTATAGGAAAAACCCTCTTCTTTTTTAGTTTTAGAAGAGCTTGCGCTAGAGACCAAGGATTGCGGCTTATCTAATGGCGTTAGATAAGGGTAGTAGGAGAGTCCATGCATTTCTGAAAGGCAATGCTAAATGCAGTGACCGATTGCTATGCACCTTTGCTAGGGGTGATGTTACCGGGTTTTCGTGAATGTTAGGTTCAAATCGCCATCCTTGTTGGTTGAGTTCGCTTTGTCATTTCAATAATGCCTTTCAAACCCGGCGAAAACATATAGAAACTTTTTTCTTCCGGTCAGGTTTCTGTCGTTCTCACGCTTATGGATTTGTTTGTACCGCCTAGAGGGGCAATGAGAGGAACCCGGGTCAAACCCATGAAAATGAAAATCGTCAAGTTTGATGGAGACCAAGAACCCTTCTTATGGGATTATTTCAGGAAAGCCAAGCCGCTAGTCTTGATCACCGAAGCTGGAGAAGAGGGGTTCAATGTCGGGATTTTTATAGTTTTATCGTCGTCACATAGCGGTCTACCTTTGTATTCTATTATGACTCTCCTTGTATCGTGTGGCATTTTGTTGGTTTCCCTTCCGAGCTTAATCAAATACCAATTCAAGAGCTTCTTAGTCAAAAAGAAGTCATACGTCAGTATCAATGTAAGTTTCAGGGGTCCCTGAATGCTGCTACAGGATCGCATGAATTCGGATTGGGGAGTGTGCGGGAACTAAAAAAATGGCTTCAATGAGAGTTGATGTTGGTATTGGAAATGTATTCAGTTCTTTTCTACATACTGTGATCCAGTTAAAAATTTTTGACGAAATGCTTAGGTGCGAAGCAATGAAAAAGAAATGGCTAGTCCACTCACGATCTACTAAAGGAAAGTAGCGTCGATATTGGTTCAAATCCAATTCGTACATGGGCAATGAATCAAGTATTCAATTCATGAACTTACCTGAACTTAACAAAAGGTTTAGATAATTGCCTGAAAGAGAGATTTTCTCTAAGTCACCCATAGCAGTCAACCGTGCCTGGAACTGAGTCTCGCTAACCACTCGCTGAACTTACTATGATATGAGTCTAGCGCCTTACTCTATCACTTAGCCTTAGTGGGCCTTGCTGATCGAAAGGCATTTCCCCCTATCTACACTCTACTTCAGGTCTGTACTACTCTAGTAGGTACTTTTTGCAGAGGGGAAGGCAGTCTTTTAGTCAAGTAAAGTGACTTAGCTTCAAAATTGTTAGTGAAGTGTCGGGAGATGGTTTTGACACTTGAAAAAAGCTTCTTTTCATGTTCCGGGAAGTACTACTTGAAAGTCAAGCTTTTTGTTGCAAGCCGAGCAATTTTTTGGGGATTCAAATGACTTTCGTTAGCAAGCAGATCAGACAAATCTTATACCCAGCTTTTCCGTTAGCGAGTACAGTTCAAGTTCCATTCGATTCAGTTTCATTATCAGTTGCCCCCCCTTCTGGCTTTGCTAGCACTGTTTTTCCTACGGGGCATTTTCTAGTTTATTTCCATCCAGTCGGTGCTAATCCCATAAGCTAGTAAGTACGCAAGAAGCACTAGCGCCTTTTCTTCTTCATGTGTACAAGCCCTTCTATGCAACCATATCCTGGAGAAACCAAGTCAGGCAGCAAGAGGAAGCATCTGCTCATTCCCTATATTGAGTGGATCAAATTCCAAACCCTTGCTTTCACTTTCTTACTTGCTGGATTCACTAAGATCACTGACTTTACTAATAGAACTTCACTCGCTGGTAGGAAACTCTCACGGGATGGAAGATCAATCCCACTCGATGAAACTTTCTCCTAATAGATGCAAGTAGGAATTGAAATGAACTTGTTTAAGGCCTACAAAAAGAAATTTGATGAGTTGACAAAGGCACTCAAAATGGCTGGCTTGATCGCTTAGAAATGCATGACTCGGAACTAGGCGCTAGACTAGATCACTGGATGGAACTGAACCTATCGCCTTGAACTTGTCTAAGTGAAATGCTTCGCGCCTTGAACTTTATTTAGCTTAGAAAAAGCACATATACTCTTTGGTACCTCTTCAGATATGAGAATTTCTTAGTATGGTCAGATGAAATCAAGTTTTTCTTTGTAAGTAAAAGGTTCAAGCGGCTTTGAAGGGTTCTTTTAGAATAGAATGTCAGAAAGCATCCAAGCCCAAAGTGTGCCCAATTTTTGGTCATACACTCACTATTGAATGAGATGGTTAAGTAAGGAGAGTTCTCACACCATCCAGTTGTGTAGTCCCCAAAGAAAGTTTCCGAAAGAAAGTATGAAATTGGTTCTCAGAAGTATGAATGAGTTGGGGATTTGGACCTCAAACTACTTCTTCCCTTTCTTGATCAAGTTGGATGAGTCCCTTTAAGCCCTAAGGCCATAAGCTCATTCCATTTTTCTTCAATGAAAGTGGAATATGTCCAAACAAAGTATGTTCCGAGAGAGCCGAGTTATAGATCGTAAGTACCTTTGAGCAAGTGTGATAAGCGAAGTCATGAAATAGAAAAGGCAAGGCGGAACCGAAAGTCTACCCTGTTTGTATGCCTCCGTGCGAGATTGGAAGGAAGCTAATGAAATGGTCAGGCATGCTTTTACACGCAAGTCTCTTCCCTTTAGCCTCTTCATGGCGTTGGAGAAGGGCTTCTTTGCTAATAGGTTGTGCTAGAAATCTGCTTGAGAATCGGATGTGAAAGAATCGACTCCATCATTCATCGACTCGAGAATTTTGAATCGACATCGGACATCTATTTGATAACCATGTCTCAAACTATCCTAACCTAAATAGGAAACCTCTACGCTGGCAAGGATGCGTATTTCACAGGATCTTTCTCTTTCGTTTGAGATGGGATTCATACCCTAAAGCAAATGACATAGTTGACTAGCAGACCAGCCCGACCCTATTCACTCTCTAACATTAGCAGACAAGATCAATAGTTCAGATGTAGATTAGGTACCTTCAGCCGAAGATTTGTAACTACGAGTGTGAAAGAGATAGAAGAAGCTATTTTCACAATGGAATCAATTATCAACCACGATTTTGACTGCCACAGAAGGAGCTCTGACTATTTTTGCCTTTTTCACTACTCTATATTCTATGCTATTGAATCGGAGTTTCCTGGAGGGACTCATAGAGGGCGTAGCTCGGATTGATGTAGAGAAGAGTAGGTGATGCTGCAAATCCGATGTTAGCAAAAACTGGTACGAATAGCATTGATGCATTGAATGCCCTCTTGGGTTGTGACTAGGTGCAAGAAGCGATTCTTTCACAATCTTTTCAAAGAGTACCATTTCATTGATGCTATCGAAGAAGAAGGAAGGCTCGACTAATTGACCGAGAAGCATCTCTCTCGTGCCAAATGTCTTAGAGAATCTACGCTCTAGAGGCGCTAGTCATTATCCGAGGGTTAGGGTCAAGGGTGAGTCGAGTACTTCTTTCTTTATATACGAAAATTCTGAGTTTCAGAAAACATGTTCTATCGGCTATCCTGATGCTATGCCCTTTGCGAGGATGCTATCCAAAAAGGTATTCACTCATTGATCGAGAAACATTTCTCTCACTTCTTTTGGGGCAAAGGGCGCAGCACAAAAAACACTGGAGATCATGGGCTATCATATGCCGACCGACTGAAGCGAAGGGTTTGTGCAAGTGTATTATTCTCTTTCGCCCCAATTGCCTTTTTCATGCTTTCAATGTCCAACTTATAGACTAAGCACATTCCAGCTTTGATAGAGCCACTCTTTATTCCAGGCCCTGGTTGATCCATCAAGCCGGGCTTATCAACGCATGCGACGGTGCTCTCAAAACTTCTATGGCGGGGAATTGGTCAATGTTCGAAAGGGGATTACAGGAAAGAACCAATTCCATTGAAGAAAAGCCAAGCCATCCACTAAGCAAGCCAAGTTTTTGTGATAAGGTGCGATACCCGATTCGATAGAGTCTAGTCGGATGAAAGAATCCAATTTTGTTCTATGAATAGGAAGCGAATGAACTGAGTTAGCAGGAGCTACATTCGAGGGTTAGGTGAAAGGGGCCTTCTCTTAAAGAAGAGAACTCTTCTCTCGAAAGAAGAGAACTATCGCCTTCTCTTCTTTCCATTCTTGGGCGATTTCTAGGGCAACTCGTTTCAACTACTCTAGGACTAGACGTCCTCCTTTATGTTCCAAGTGCTTTTTCAGTAGAGTGAGAAGTCCAGTAGAGAATCTTTTCGATGCGGAAAAAATACGCAAGTGACGCACTCTTTCATTGTGAAGGGTTCTTTGGTTACTTGATGCTTGAGTTTATTTGGAGGCTTGGTAGGCATAATAGGAGTTATGTTGCCTTGAGGGGCTACGGAGGCAGTTCTTTTGATGTCAACCGATGCAGGCACATGTTGGCCATTGTACTAGTCCTGAGGTTGTGAATCTAAATGGATGGACGACGATGCCCGTGTCCTAGTTAGTTGGAGGAAGATTGAACTTGAGTAGGCTTGTGGTCTCTCCATTGGAAAGAAACTACCACCCTATCCTATATCCTATAGTATAAGTATAGTCTTTTTCCCTATCTCAACTATATCAACAAGGTTGATCACTCATCCGCTTGTAAATGAATGGTGTAAGACTCACTCATCAATGAAAAAATGATTGGTGTCATAATTTTTCATTGATCGTGTGATCCTCATCCGTAAGAATTTGGAATTCCTCTTCCAACCCGTCCCAGAATGGGCGTTATGGCAAAGAACAAGAAGAAAAAGAAAGAAGAAATTTGTCCAATAGTCACAAATGGTGCCTCCACAGGTTGACATCCGATCCAACCTAGTAGTAAGCGATCCGCCAAAAGCAGCCAAAAGATTCCTTGGTGAATCGCTTGAAAACTTGAACTACGCACATACATACTTTTCAAAAAGGTAAAGCCAAGATAGAGAATCGGTGCTATTGCGGCTACACCTCCCGATTTTTCCGGTATACTAAGAATGGCATGGATCGGTAGGAAATACCATTCGCACAATATGAGGCGGGTGGCAGTAGTATAATTGTCGGGATGCCCCAAAACATTAGGAGCATAAAAAATCCAAATGGAAAAAAAAGATAGCAAAAGCTACCCGACCTACTAGATCCTTTACATAAAAATAAGGGTAAGAAGCAATTTTATCCATCTCTGAATGTACACCCAATGGATTATTTGATCCAAATTGATGCAATGCGGCCAGATGAAGAAGACTGGCGCCTATTAAAAGAAAGGGGAGTAAATGATGAAGACTAAAAAAATGATTTAAGGTGGCATTGTCCACGGAGAAACCACCCCAAAGCCAAGTCACTATGGTATCTCCTACTACAGGTATGGCGCTAGCTAAGCTTGTAAATCAGCTCCCCAAAAGCTCATCTAACCCCAAGGTGGTATGTATCCTATAAAAGTCATACAATCATTAAGAGGAATATGACAACTCTGAGACACCAAACAAATTCCCTAGGACTGCTATAACTTGCATAATATAGACCACGAAAAAGATGAAGCTGAACCACAATGAGAAACATACTTGCCCCATTAGCATGCATATAACGGAGCAACTAGCCCCCTTCAACATCTCTCATAACGTGTTCTACGCTATTGAAAGCTAGATCCACATGAGGTGTGTGATGCATAGCTAAAAAAATGCCAGTCACTATTTGAATGGCTAAACAAAGACCATGGACCAACCCCACCAATAACTCAGATGGCTCGGGGTTGGATAATCTATAAAATGCTGGTTCAGTGTGGAGGATATAGGTTGTTTCAGAAGAGAGAATCAACTCTTCTTTCCCCTTCTTTCTTTCTTTGCTCCGCACCTTTGACTTTCTATGGATGGAAATTGGCTTCGCTGTGCCCTTCTTAATCAAAAAGCTACATGAGAAGATTCATCTTGGGGGAGGGAGCCGTGAATCACGGCTGATTTGTCGGTTGGTTGATTCTAAAGAACGTCATTTCAATCTCAACAAAGAAAGAAAAAGTTGTCCTATTACTCTTTCTTTGCTACGCAACTTGCCTTGTGGAGCTTTGGAAAGGAGAGAATTTTCAGAAAGTAAAGTCACTCTCGAAAACTCTTTCTTATTGGATGAGAGAGAGTCAATATAATATTTGCGTTGGTTCTACCAAGAAGAACTTTTTGGTCTTTCTCATTCGGAACCCTATTAGTAATAGTAAGCGGGCCCACATCCAGACTCTGACTTCAATGGTAGGAACAACCTCAGCACTCTGGCGTGAACAAGAACACCAAAATCAAATGCCTTTCTAAGAGTATAGTGGTCGATCCCTCGGGAGTGACATTCGTGACTTTAGATGTTGTTCACGCGGTGATCTTCTATCTTTCCAAGAGTACCACCACGTAGTCTATTACAGTCTTGAGCGTGGGCCAATAGTACCCGAGGCGCTGAATTTTCAGCTTCATCTTGGGCCCGGATTGGTGTGCTCCACACAATCCGGAATGTACCTCACCCATGACCTTTTGGGCCTCCTCTTTGCCAAGGCATCGAAGCCACAATTGGTGAAATGAGCGTCGGTACAAAGTGTTATTAACAAAAGCGAACGAAAGAGCTCTCTTTTTGACTTGAGATGCAAGAGAGGGTTCGCGGGGGAGTTTTCCACATTGTAGATACTCAATGAAGGGTTTCCTCCAGTCGTCAGCTTCATCTACTTGCAAAGCTATCAAGGTGGACTCAGAATGGGATGTCTCCTCATTTGCAGGAGACAGATCCGCAGGAGACAATCTTTGTCGATTCTGGATCAACACCGTGATGTGATGGGAGAAGAGAACTTGCTTGCCAATTCTTTAGCAATCTTGGCGAGTGCATCTGCCTTACCATTGTTGCGTCGGGGCACTCTCATCAAGATGACCTCAGGAATATATCCAAGCAGCTCCATCACTCTTTTCTGATATTCTACTAGCTCTGGCTTGAGAACTTTCTAGATTCCAACTACTTGGTTGATAATGAGCTGCGAGTCTCCAAGAATCCGGATTCTTTGAATCGAGATCCTCCTCAGCCTCTTACTTCAGGGACTTCGGGAATGCAAGTAATCGCCCTGCACGAGCCAGAGCCTAAGGGCTGTGTGTGGAGTTTCCACATATCCCAACTAGCGCCTTGTTGGGGTAAGTCAGTACGCCACAACTGGTCACATAGGCCGGCCTGTTTAGCTGACCACTTTGATGGCAAGAAACCAGTACGCAGATACTTATCTACTAAAGGATAAGAGTAATACGAAACTGGAAGATCTTTCATTTCATCATTTGATGTGAAGAAGGATTACAACTTTTTTGCCTTCAGTGGACCTAGAACTGTCAAAAAAGATCCCACGCTCAGTGTGCCTCTTTATTGGGGGCACATAGAACGTTCCCATATCTACCACTGGCCTTGAAGCCGAGGGAGTGAGGTCAGTGACAAAGGAGAGGTGAGCTTGCTATACTCGACTGAAAGGTGAGCTTGCTATACCAAAGCGAGAGGTTAGCTTGCTATACTCGAGCAAAGCGAGAGGAACGAAGTACTCGACTGAAAGGAGAGGAGAGGCGCTAGACTTTGTTTTTTCACTTTGTTCTGCTGCAGGCTCTGACACTCTGCACTGATTCTGCTCAACTTCAGAGGACTCTTCCTCTACCTCGTCTGCCCATCCTGCCGCCACGATACGGCGTAGGAGGTACTTACGTCGGCAGTCGGAATTCAGGTGCTACCTTTGGAAGCTGAACCTGGGGCTTACGAGGTCCATCCTCACCCTGTTGGCGGGGAAGGTAATGCTCTGCATCCTCGTACAAGCCGATTTCATACACTGCTTGGGTATCACCCTGTATACAGTACTCAACCCCGTCACGCTGATATTTCATACATTGATGAAGCGTTGAGGTCCTGTACTCATGGATCCACGGCCTACCAATCAATGCATTGTCAGAGGTGTCTGAATCTATGATGTGAAACTTTGCTTCAGTCCTCAGATCACCAAACTGTAGCGGGAGGGTGATAGACCCGAGTGCCTTCTCACCCTGTTCATTGAACCCTCTGAGCATGAGTTTCTCAGAGCTCAGCTTGTCCGTATCAAGCGGGCTAAAGTCTTTACATTCATAATGTGAACTGAAGCCCCAGGATCTACCAGGATACGGTTCCATTTTGTACCGTTTACAGTCGCTGACACATACAGAGGACGATTGTGGTCTGATGTGCCTAGCAATAGATCTTCATCGGAGAAGGTTACTCCGCTCCGGGAATCTCCTTGAGGTACTGTGCTTCTTCCAAGTCTTTCTTGGCGAAGTAAGCAAGGAACACCTCTGGCTCTAGTAACGCTTTGACTAGAGTTTCCCTCAATTCGGGGGACATCATAAAAGCATCGTAAATGCTAAGAGAGGCTGGGAGCTTCCTCAGGTGGGCGAGCACATTGTAATCCACCTTATATGGCTGCTTGCCGCCTTCCTTCTCTGTCTTTGAGAAGATAAGCTCCTCCCGCCTCGGTACCGCTTACCCCCCCATCTTCTTCTATTCTAGTAAGCTAAGGATGACTTCAACTCACTTACCCAATTGGTTGTCAAAGACCGTTTCCTATGTGATGAACCCACATGTGAAAAGAGAAAGATCCGGCAACCAACCTAGACCTCAGGAGGCATTGTTAGAAGTACGCATGGTGGACAAACAAGTAAGTAAGTGATAAGAAGATAAAGAGAGAAAACTCAACTACCATTCCCCTTCCAAACAAAGAAGATATTGGACTTTCAATCAAGTGAGTTCAGAGCTGACTGACCAAACCAAAGCTTCTCCTTCGATCCCTTGAAACCGAGAAAGTCTTCCTTCCCTTCCGCAAGAGCTGATCTTGCAAACAGGGGATCTGATCTGGAGAGGCAAGCCATTCTTTCGAAGTGTTAGGTTTTCTGGAATGAAACGAGACTAAAAGGAGCTTTCATTTCACTCAGAGGATAGGGTGGATAAATGAAATGAAAAACCGAATTTCTCAATCGAAGACCGCTAAGGGCACTTCTTTCTTGTCTTGGAAGACTAGCTTATCCTTACAACTCTTCTCGTGCCCTTTCCTATTCTGAGACTTGAGACTTTCTATTCGAACTCTTACACTTCTCACTTTTCAACTTCTATTTCACTCCTGACAAGAAGAGTTGTACCGAGGTGCGACTTTAAGGAGCAGTTACGTTTGGTTTCTTACATGACAGCTTTCGAAGCAAGCTAGCCAAGCTAAGGACAGCGGGGAAGTGAAAGTGAAGTGACCAATAGGTTGACTCAGCTTTGAACAAAGAAGCTCTTTGAGAGTGTAAATGTGGGCAATGGAATATCAATAGCTTTCTTGCCTTAGTGCTATCACGTATCTAATAAGTAGAAGTAGGGAGGTCAATAAAATGGATGAAGACGCGGCTCAATGCTTTTTTGCTCACCAGGCGAGAGGGAGGAGAAGTGACTTCGAGGCTTAAGGTAGTTCACCTCAGGTCATAATAGAGTCTAGTATGACATCGGTAGGAAGGTAATGCAGCTAAGCCGAGACTTGCTTCTGAGGCATTTCAGACTTGACTTGCTCTTGCCGATGTGATCTTTTCTCTTGTTGAAGAAGTGGAGTTTGCTGCTATCGTAGATAAGAGTTACGGAATTGATAGAGCGCCCTAGCTAGGTTTGAAAGAAGAACTGCAGCTCGATTTGAGATGAAATCTGGCAATAGCTGGTAGGTTCTGCACCAGATAAGAGAGTTGGGATTGAGCTTTCACTAATAGAAAGAGAGGAATGAGACAGCTAGGTCTCGTATCTAAGAATATGTTTTTTAGCTTTTCTCTAGATTGAATACCAGGAAGTCGAAGATGCTACATAAGTGCTCTTGGTCTTATATCCGTATCCGCTGCTCTTAGCCTTGTTAGAATCCACTGTTAGAAAGAAGAGCAACCCAACTTTCTTTTTTAGATAGATAAGAGATCCGCTAAAGTAATGGTCTTCTAAATATCCCTCCTTCCCCAACTTAAGCAAATGAACCCCGTTCAAATAACCTTTACGCCGCAACATGTCCGATTTCGAGAGAATTAGAAAATAGCCCGGCTATGCGAAAAAACGGAAAAGGTGTCCGAAACTCTCGTTTTGATAGACAGAAGGTATAGCGAAAAACACTGTTTTGAATTGACCAGAGCAAGGCCCCCTACTCACCCTGTTCACGGTTGGTTGGCTGGGAAGAGTAATAGGTCTTCTCTCTTTTCTCTTTACCTTGGTGTGTGACTAGGAACTAGGAGCAGCTATTGCTATGTAATCCCCAACTGTTAGCTCAGTTGTTAGCGCAAAGGGAGTGAAAGCAGTGACTTCCGGACCCAGGCGCTAGATAAGTGACGCAGTTAGCGGAGCTCGTGGCATAGCTCAGAGTCTGAGTCTTAGTAGTAGTAGCGATCAGTCCTTTTGCCGTTCACGACTCCGATGTTTTCGGGTGCAGATGAACAAGCGGTGTGATCTTTTCCAATGAAGAATACCAGACGAGGCGTGGTTCTTTCTTTTCATGATAATGACATGGCACGGATCTGTTTCAGATTCGACAGAAGAAGCTCTTTCCACCCTTGGACTCTCTTCCAAACTCTCTCCTTTCCTTAATCCTTAAGACTCTGAAAAGCATTCTTCAAAGATCTGCTCATCATGGTAGGGTGACCTGAAAAATGTCTTTTGCAAGCTCTTTCGCCTCAGGTGAGCAGTTTCAGCTTCAGTAAGAAAATAGCAGACTTGTCTAGATTTCTTTTATGGCCCGAGCCTCCCTTATATACTTGCAAGATCTTCCTGATCTCTATACATTCAGCTGCATTAACTAAAGAAAAAACAAGGCTATCATCAAAAGAAATGAGAAAGATTGGGACCCTGCCTGCTAGCCCTCACACCATGGAGACACTGCCTGGCTTCAAAAAGGATTGATTATTCACTTCCTAGCAATTTGGATTTGAAATCAAAAGTCCATAGCACGAGAAAGTAAGCCGTGAATGACTTTCAGTTCGGGGGTGTATACTTTCAATCTTTGTTGAGTAGTGCGCTCTTGCTTCCTTCCCCATTCATTTAGGGCGTAGCGAGGACCACTTCAAATCTGTTCAGCTGGGAGTGGATATAGTGAACAATGACTTTCACGGCATGGAGAATTCACCAGTCATTATGTCAACTGCAAGCAAAGAGTTCGCGATGAAATTCAGTCTAGATCCGCTTTCTAGCTTTCTTTTTTTTGGGCCAGTTTCCTCACCTGATCGTAGACCACCCTTCCTCTAATGGTTCCTTTCGAGGTCGTCTAATTCATTAGGATATGCCCTCACTCATAAGAAGGGGAAGGCGCTAGAAAAAGCCATGATTAGGTGATTTCCGTTCTATACGCGCCTAAGCGGCTATATACGTCCTATCAACACCTCTCCGTTAGCAGAAGGATGCGCCTCGGCATCTTCAGCTGGATGAATCCACTTCACCAGGAGATGGTGAAAGCTTCTTCGCAACCATTGAAGGTCCGTTAGTGCATTACAGGTGTGTTCATGACTCTTTCTTTGTCGGTACCGATGGGAAGAGAAGGTTATTGAAGAGCTAGCTCTATGCTAGCTAAAAGAATACAAGGTGTCTTCATCAGCTGGAGTCTAGAATTCTTGTACAGCATCATTAGGATAAGTACCCTAAGTGTTATCGTAAGAAGAAGATAGATCTCCATTGGTAGGAAAACGGTCTCTGTGCTTAAACCGACCTCTCTTTCCTCATTTGCTCAGTTGAGAAGTCTTGTATGTAGATAAGATCTAACGAAACGACTCGAGATGTGAATGGAAATCATCGAGAAATCCATGTAATCTCCTGCCTGACCGCTCGGTCATGCTCCACATTTCTCTTGATATTCGACAGTAAGATAATCAGACTAATCTGGGTATTGGTTCTTCGTTCCATTTTCTCCACATGAATGAAATCCTTGTTAGTTATGCTAAATAGAATCCTTATCTGTCTGAAGCAGCCCCGCCCCCTTCTTTATTCAGTCGAGTAGTTTCTTCTTCGCCTCTTCTCTTTGACACAGATGTGGGATTGTAGTAGTTCTGAATGAAAAACTAGTCTGAGTCTACGTGAATGTCCGAGTTCGTCACTCCTTGATGAAAATAGCTTTCTTAAGAAAGAAGGCTTCTTTATGAACTGAAAGAAAAGAGAAGAATGAAATCTTCACAGTGACCCCTTGTTTTTTTCGTGAAGCGGAATACGAAAAGTAGTGTTGTTAGTTGAAGGCAAACAAAAAGAACGCCGGCCTCACCTCCATACTGACTTGATTATGGAAGCTACTGCAATGCGGAAAGTAGAGCGCTTTCCGCGGGACCCGATAGTTTTCTCTTTTTTGAAATCCACTACGGTACGGCCAGACGAGTCGGAACTGTCAGCCTGGCCAACCATCGTAACTCGAAGGTACGAAGGTGAGTACATCCGGCTGTCTCGCTTTCCCGGAGGGAAGAAAGAAAAGGCTATAGTTTTCTTGAAAAGAAAGAAAAGGCTATAGTTTTCTTGAAAAGAAAGAAAAGGCTATAGTTTTCTTGAAAAGAAAGAAAAGGGGATACTCAGACCCTCGTAGAGAAGACATGTCCGAGAAAGAAAGAGAAAGTCAATTCATCCGCAGGAGGTTTAGAATTCTGAACAAAACGTGTCCCCGCCGGGCCAAGGCATCTGCAAAGCTATTCGCCTCTCTCTAGGCCTGGTCCATCTGGAAAGAGGTCAAGCTCGTGGATATCGAGCTGCAGTCATTTACAAAAGGTAAAAGAAGTTTCTTAGTCTTGATATCAGAATTTCTTATGGTTATTACAGCCTCCGCCTCAATCTCAACCTCAAAATGTTGAATACCAAGCGCCATCCCTGAGAGCCAAGAACTTAGCCATAGACTTCAAGCATGCCCCATATATCTGCCCTAATCCAAGGACCTCTATCATCCCTCCCTACACCAGCTTGCCCTGGATTGCCTAAGTAGGACCCATCCCTATTCAGTTTGAACCAACTTCGGAACCTTCCACTTGACCTGGACCACAGAGTTCGTCCTGCCCGAAACTCGTCTAGTCCGAAAAAGACTCAGCAACCTTAGCCAGAGACGAGAGGCTCAGATTTGGAGAGAGGGAGCCTTGTCTGAACACAATAGACTTTCAGTGGAGCCAGAGGCAGCCAAGACCAAAAGTGAAAAGCATGCTACAAGGGAAAGGAGGGGTAGAGGCACTAAGTCAGTCTATTCGGACCTAGAGGCGATCTAGACAAGAGTTAGGTAAGATTACCGCTACTGGTTCAATACAGGGGATGATCCAATCGGCTATTTCCCCCCTAAGAACCCCCTCCGGGGAATCAGAGCAGAGGAAGGCCCTCGTCCAAGACGAGAATCCTCTCTTCAGGTTCAATAGGTAGGAAAAAGACATTTTTGAAGAAGAAAAACCAAATGGAATTGAATTGCTTTCAGAGTAGGGGCCGTAAACGCTAAAGGATATAGAGGTACCATTCGCGAGTGACTTGTTGGGTCTATATCTTCTCGGCAAGCAAAGGTGCGTAGCAAGGAAGTCCACTATACTATAGGAGGCGGAATCCTCCCTTGGACCAGGTGGAAGATGCGTCTACCAACGCAGGATTCAGATAAGCTAGCTCATTCCTTTATCGGGAAGCTAGGCTCGGTTCAAGGAGAAGGGAATGGGCTTTTTTATCCAGCTGCTAGCTTTGCCTCTCCTCCCGTGTCCGCTTCCGGGTATTCTTCTTTTGTGTCTTCTGAGAGTAGGTACCCTTACCCTCCTTTTCAGTCCGCGTAGTGGGATGATTGGTCAAAGTGAATACCTGATTCTACAATCAAAATAGAGAAATGAAAACCGAGTGAAAGGTACCTCTTGAGTGATTCTACCTTTTAGGGGTACCTGTACTTTTTGGGCGTAAAAAGGGCAATGAAGAGGGTTTCACCTTTCTAATCGATCTTGGCTTGATTTATCGGCAAAAAAGGTCTGGCTCGAGTCGGTTCCTTGTTTGTTTTCGGGATCGGCTCATCAAAGAAAAGGTGAGTGAAACTGGAACGGAAAGAGCAAGCGAAACAGGAAAACAGTCACTAGCTTCGCAACGCAAAGAAAGGTAAGTCAGGTAAGAGCGCTTTCTCCTCGGTGTTGTTAGCTCTAAAAAGAAAAAGAGTTTTCGTAAACTCTCTCTTTCAATGAGGGAGTCTTTCTAGCTCCCGTTGGCCTGGGTGGGAATAACTATGATGTGCTTTTAGGGAGCGCTCTCGGCATTTCTCGGTGGGTTAGCATTGCTCTAGCGCCTTTGTCGGTGAGGCAGGCAGGAAAGATTATCGCGGAGTTATGTCGTTCAGATTTCTGCTCGGTTGGAGCAGTCAATATAGTGGCTCGAGCTTTTCTCGTTGGTGGAACCCGCTCTGGTTATGGAATGAATTCCTCTCTTTTTGTCGGTTTAGTAAGTCTAGGAACAGGCTTTCTTTGAAGAAATCTCTCTTTTCTTGGAAGTCAGCCAGGTAAGACAGGCAAGTCAGACCAACTTGATGAAAGCAAGCGTCTGTTATCGTAGCAGGAGGGCAGTCATTTTCGGGGAGAGTGCCGAAGGGGAGCAGTTGAGGCATGGGATGCGCTTGAATCACCAGCTTGGTTTGATGAATATCCAGTTGTCCGGTCAGTAGGTCAGTCGGTTAGTGTTAGTCACTAGAGAGAGGTTTTTCCATTTTTTTTGTTTGGATCGACAGGATTTCGGTTCGTTCTTTAGAGAGCTCCTTGTCACCAATAGCCAGTTCACCTAATAAGACAAAGTAGAAACTGAAGAAGGGAGACAGGCTGAAGAGGATCGTTTCGGAGTGCCCGGGCTTTCTTCCTCCGTTCACGTCTAAGGGTTCCTTCGATCGGTACTCCCATGGTGGGAAGTTTGGGATGGTTTCATACCGAGGACGGTACAGTACTCTACGAGATGATACGAGACAATTGAACTTCACGGCATACACAAGGATGGTCACACCAACTTTTTCTTTTTTCTTTCGGTGTCGATCCCTACACCTCGTCAGACTGTTTTCTTAATGATGTGATGTACGCCTCACCCGAAAAAAGAATTCCATCGGCGAAGAATGCTATGATTATGATAAGGCTTGGAAGGACTGCTTGGAGGATGCTTGGGGGAGAAGGGAGTCCGAAAGAAAATATGCATACCGCTTCTATTTAGATCCTATTCAAATATTGGTACCTCAAGCCCATGTGAAATGCCTTAGATAAGATATATATTGAAAAGTAAACCCATGCATTCATGCAGGGGAGGGGACAGATGAGTTTTGTCTTTGTCACATGCTTGTCTCCAAGAGTATGATTTAGAGGATGGATTGAGTCAGAGCAGTGGGGAACACCAACCTCGAATAGCTGTGGCTTTCGATCCAGTGGGCAACTAGAAGGGGAGCTTGATCAGAAAGCTGTCGGAAGAGCCCCAGCCAGTGCCATGAATAAGGAAGGCAAGGCGTTCTGGACCTTATGTGATTTTCTGCTTTGAAAGTCTGATTTGGAGATTAGTAACTATACCTACTTACTGTGGGAGACGTGTCCCTGCTTTCGGTTCGGGGTGGTCAACTGCCCTACTGCTGCGCACCTGCTTTTGGTTGCCTACTAGCTCCTACCACCATCCATAAGCTGGTCGAACCTCACTACCTGGCACTTTTCTGAAAAAACCGCCCTTGTCAAGACCGCGCGTAACCAAACAAAGACCTAGCTACAAAGTGGGGAAAGCTTTTCCCCCCACTTCCCACATGGAATCAAAAAGTGTCACTATGACAAATGACAGATTAGGAAAAGAACAGCAAAGGCAAAAAGGTCTGACTTACTAACAATTTTGATTGAAAAGAAAAAGGCGATAGTTTTCTTGAAAAGAAAAAGGAAATCCCGGAGAAGGGGAAGCAGGAACGGTCAAGTAGATTGTCCTTCCGTTGAGGACTGACCCGAAACAGTCTAATCTTTGTATTGGGCTTAGACTAATCTTTCCTATTTATGACCAATCATGTTTTCTTACAAAGCTTCCTTCGATTGAATGAACGTTCCTTTCTATCTATCAGAAGTGGACTGCCCAGGCGAAAAGCAGCGAAAGCAAGTTAAGGACTGCCTGTTTGATTCCTTTCATTTTCTTTTTTTTCATACTTCCCCTTTCTTTTAGGAAAAGGAGCGTCCAATATCTTCTCTATTCTCCCGGCTAGAATCTTAGGAGACATCATCTGAAGTTTGAGAATCTACGGCATCCGGTTGAGCAGCAGAAACTGATCTTGGAATTTCATGTGTGAAGCAGCTGCCCTTCCTGGTTAGATAGTATGACCTATTGGTATGGCTAAAGAAGGATCCATTCTTGGTAGTGGACCCAAGACTAGAAAAACTTATCTATTCTAGGATAAAGTCCCTTCCTGATCTGAGAATACCGGACTTTATCGGAGCCGGTCCGGTCGCTGAACTGCTCACTGAGCTCTTGAATGCTCTTACGCTACTTCTCCCCTCCCTTCCTCATAGATATAGATTGGGATAATCGACTTCAGTATGTTATTAGCTTCTGAAAAAGTAAGAATTCTCCCTAGCGTAGTAGAGGCGGCGGCTATTGTTAGTTTTTTTCCGGTAAGGTAAAAAAGGAAAAGGTTATAGAAGATTAAGATGGTAACATACCAGATGCAAGAGAGTTGGAGAAAGTTGCTGCATTTGTTGGCATTGGGAAACTGCATGAGGAAGCCATGATCGAACAGGATGAAGCAATGCTACGCACCTTAGGGATTTCCTTGACGGCTCTGATACCATATAAAAAAGAGGGTACCTCCCTTGCCTATCCACGGGTTGGCCATAGCTATCTCTAGCTAGCAGCTATCGCCTAGCTACCGACCGAAGGAAAGAAAAATTTTCATGGTTCTTCATCCGGGTCGAGCCTTTCAATAGTGCATCGTATGTAGTCTTAGTCAAAATTGACTTCCCATATCGAGAAGATATGTGCCTCTGCTTGTACTTCACCGCAGTAAAGCTCCGGCATTCTCTGCTATCACGAGAGACATTCGTCATCGCTCGCACAGATCTGATTAAGCACATGCTAACTCGGCCGTTTGGGTCGGATTGGGAAATGGATTCTTCCAGAACGTGCGCAACTTAGAAAACTCCATTTCATTGAAATCCTTAGGCTTTACACGCTCAAGGATATATGACGTAACCAGACCAAAGCAGTCTATCACCCCCTTCTCAGGGAGCTTTCACCACCACGCAATCGGGTGAGGCCAGATGCCACTCGGTGAATGCTGCAATAACCAATGCCTATACCAACTAGAGATTGAGTAATCCCTCTTTTAGAAGAAACACGGTACGAAGCACCTCTCAGCCTGTATGAAACACGCAGAGAAGTGACACCCAGCCAACAGAACGCGAGAAAAGATTGAAAACTTTGAATGAAACAGGTGAAAGATCATTCACCCCTCTATCAGAGACGAATCTTTTAGCGAAGTACTCGAGAGGTATTCGAGAGGGACTTTTCTTTCTATATCGTCACCTAAGATAGCATAATCGAGAAAGATTTTCCCGGGGTGCACTTGCCAGGCCGCCCACCACACAAGCATGTGGTGAGAAAGTGCAAAGAGTGGCCAAGAGGATAGGTATCGGTTGTCCCGCCACGAAGCTCACAGAACTTTTCTAGTTTGACAAACGGGACCTCGAAGATATTGCAAGCCAGTGTGGAATTCACCACACTAGACGCAAACGACCTATCAAACCAAGAACACACCAACTCAAACAACACTAAAATCTGCCACTGATCGGTGGCAGATTTTAGGTCAAATGAGTAGCATGTCTGGCTGCCAACTAGTCTCTATATAGGTGCAGTCTGATTCAAAGTCCCATCCCGACGAATATTCTCCATCAACCATGTATGTATGGAAGGGGTGTAACAGCCTCTGATTGACATAGTGACAAATGGCGAATATTCTCCTCTTGCCTCCCCCCTCTAAACTACAACCGAGACGCCCACAAATAGGTGGGACTCCAAGATCTTCCGCCGAAGGTAGGAACCGACCAATTTGGTTTTCGAACCAGTCTAAAAAGGGAAAGAGGTGAAGACTGACCTCACCCCCTGCCACTTCTTGTCCAACTTGAAGCGCTCGACGAAAACGCGGCGTGTCAAGTTATGGGTTGGAAGGGTCTTACAAGTTGGATCCCATCTCAATCCCTGGTAAAGGGGAATGGTGGGAAGCCAGGGCATGTACCTCTTGCTCAGGTAGGTGAATGATTCTTTCATTTCCCACACAAACAAGAGTACACTCTTGGTGTCATCCCATGGAGCTGTGATCGACGCAAAAGTGGATTTCCCTCTTAGCCAAGAGAATGATTTTGGACAAAGAAAATATCGAAAGACACAGTTGTACCAACCGATCAGCATGGTCATCTTTTCGGAAGAGAATCTTCCTCCAAAATGAAGGCGCTAGAGGATACCCTGACCGTGTTAGAGAGACGGGAACCGGTAAGAAAGCGGATGTTAGAAAGTCCCACCGTAAGCGATCTTACGGGAGGAAGCTGCTTGTTTGAAATAGAAAGCACAAAACAGCCACCCCGACCTACGACCCAATCGACCGACTTCACAGGTACGCTCCTATGCAAAACTCCTAGAGACAACTTATGAAAGATGCCTCTCATCACCCGAGAGTCTTCCAAGACTATCTGAACCTGACTGGGGATACTCGAAGGAGAGATGGAAATAGACGTCGCATGGCTAAAGTTCTTATTAGCTTCCAATTTACGACCTACTCAGCCACAAACTAGAACCTCGGTTATAGCCTGCTGACAGGAGTCCGTTGGAACTACCTGACTCGGCCTTACGATCGAAGGGCTTCCGCGACACCCGGGGCTCACGCTAAACGCGTTCTTTCCATACCCCCCTACTCGGACTCCATACCAGATCTCGCCCACATGGGCCCTCTCATGGGGACCCATAGGTTGGCACCTTAGAGCACAAAAAGAGAGAGTCAAACCGAGCCAAGAGAGGACAGAGAGAGAATCTGGGATTTCGATTGGACAGAGTTTTGGTCAAAAAGTACAAAGTGGTGTCCTGGACTCGAGATTCGAGATTTCAGGTTCCAGATCCCCGCGCACGACCAGTGACCCCCTATTTCTAGGTGTGAGCCAAGGTCTGCGGTACAGGAAGGGCTACATGATTGAATACAAGAAAAGTACATAATTGGGCTTGGTGTAGCAAGCTGTGTAGCGGACGAGTCTGGCTGGCAGCTGTCCCAATGAGCGAGAATGCCTGGCGAGTTCCGAGTTGAGGGCGAGTGCCCTTGGCTAGTTCTCTTGTCGAGATGTGACTCTGGGCGGCTCGAAGCATTGGGCGACTTCGAGTTTGGCAAGTACCGAGTTGATTCATAGCTGGCGATTTGTTGAACCGGGTTCAGGCTTACATGATGATTTGATCAATCTTACCCAGTGTACATTAGTTCCCCGATTCTCGTGTCTCTTCCGAGAAGCCGAGAAGAACAGGAGAATGAATTCTAGAACCCACCTGGGTAATCTGGAACGTTGAATCTGTAAGATGCTTGGATCGTTGACAAGTGGCAGACACGTCACTGATCGATGCCTATAAGTATGAGGCTCAGGGCTTTCTTCAAAGGTTTCCATTTGACTCCTTTATCATCGTTTCTCTTATTGTTCAATTGCTTTTCTTTCTTTGGCAGGATGGAGGAGCCTCTAGGCCTGGTGAAGCAGTTAATGGAGAAAAGAGCGCTCCAGAGATTACTGTGAGTGAACTCTTGGGTACTGTACCGGCGACGGAGACTAGAGCTGCGACTTCTCCAGAGAAGGCGACGAGCAGCGGACTCTATTCTCCCAGGTCTTCTATGGTAGCTGAGTTGAATAAGCTCTGGGACGAGATAGAGATCGAGAGACTAGGGTTCCAGTCTCCGGCGGACCTCAGTCGTCAGAGGCGAGTTCGCTGAAGTCGGAAGTCGGATGAGGAAATTCTCGGAGACTTCCCGGATGAACCAGTTCTCTGCAGGTGCAGAGTTCATGCTGCGACACTTGATTCAGCACGGCACCGTTCCTCTCGAATACCTCTCGAGCTACTTCGTTCCTTGCTTTCAATTTCAATCTAAAGATAAGGCTGTTCCCCGGAAAAGCAGTCTTTATCCTAAGATAAGGAATGGACGTCAAAAATGCTCATATCCCATATAGATGGGGCCCGGCCTGATCGTAGGCAGGACCGTCGAGGGAAAGGAAAGGTGCGTAGCAATACCCGTTTTGTCGCAGTGTCCCGGCAAGCGGTAATGAAATTAGATAAGTGTAGGCCCATCCAACATAGAAAAAGGTGGGATTTGGTACCCAGTGGATAAGGAACCGTGTCATGATATGGACTGCGATAAGGCTGGATTGTTCCTGCATTCTTTGGCTTTGGGTTGTTTCACAACGGAAGTAGATTCTCCGACATTCAAGCAGCATCAGAACCAGCACAATTCGCCCTGATATTCCTTGGGCGAGGATCAGGAGGCAGTAAAGCGAAGCGGGCTTTCAAAGAAGAGAGAGGTTCGAGGACTGTTGACTTCCCTGAAGAGGAAGTTAGGGTGCTACGTTCTCATTTGAAGCATCCTTAGAGGTGAATGGAACGCAATTAGTGCTACTTCCCCATCAGGCTTCACGGTGAACGCTTCGATGGTTGGTGGCTTTCTGGGCTTTGACCAATGCTTGTCTGTCTGGTCTGTGATTCAACCAATATCTCTTTGGTCTCTCGACTGTCCGGTTAGTAGTAGTGGGTCAATCAATGTCTGTCTTTTCAGGTTCGACTGTCCTCTCTGTAACCAAGAACCTTTCTTTCCCGGCCTTCTTACCTTTCTCGGCAACCATTGGGGATACAAGAATAGGCTTGCTTAGGCATCTTGCATCTATAGAACAAGTTCATCAATAGTAGAAGATAGCCACGCACAGAAATAGCTGCAATTGCTATTTCATCACTAAGCGGTGTTTTAGCCGTAACCGCCCCCGGAGGAAAGACCTTTTTCTTTTTACTTACTTTTACCTATGAATGAACACTGCCGGAGAACAGGGGCTGGAAGTGGAACTCCATGTCAGAGCTGAAGACAGAAAAAAGAAGAATTTGGATCAAGTTCTTTCCAAATTGGACTTGGTAAAGGCGCTAGACTCAGCCAGTCAGTCGGAAAGAAACGAGCTTTTTGAGGCGAAACCCCAATAAATAGAATAGGAAGGTATAGAAAGAAATAGGCGCTTCTACGTGAACATTTTTCACAGCGGTTCCTCCTCCTCAAGTCACTAGCACTGCTTATTCCAGCAGCAGCTCTGACTGTCACAGAACTAGAACCGTCAACTCCAACTGTAGCAGCGGGAATGCCTTCATCACCTGATCTTTCTCTTTCATCAAGAGCTTCTACTTCTATACTGAGACTTCTATTGCATAAACGGTGGTTTATGAAAACTATCCCGATTTGGAACTAAAGTAAAGTGAAAGTATAGTCTGACCAGATTACATTCAATGGAAGTTGAATGGATGGAAATCCAAGCAAGTAGTAGTAGTGCTTCTTGTCGACCTTATTGAAGGATCGAATAGAATTCTTTTGAGTACGGGATTTGGTTGGATGAACGAATTTGATTGACTTTAGATGAGACAGACCACGCCCCGGGACGGAGGAGAGGGAAAAGAAAAAGCCATACCTAAGTAAGTACCATTGGAGCGCCTATAGCCTATAGAAAGAAAGCGATGTTCCAATGCCTGCCCTATTTCATTTCCTAGCGGGGATAAGCAAGACAAGACTCAGTCCCATCAAGGAAGCTGCTAGCGTGGGCATACAGTTCACAATCTATTGAATAGAAAATTCTTTGTTTGTGTCAGATTCACTCGTCTTCACTAGCGCCTTTAGGGCAAGATCGGTAGGCTTAGCTCGAACTGGTTCCTTCTATGGGTTTCAGGGCAACTGTCCACCCAGCGCTCATAGGATCAAAAAGTCGGGCGGGCTCCATTTCACACTCCGCTCCGGGAGATCCTCGTATCAAAAGAATGGAATCCTTTGACCATCCTCCCTTATTTTCTTTACTAACATAAAAGTAAAGTGACCAAACGAACAACTTCAGGGGCTTATTCCCAACGGGTACTTATTACTTCTTAATAGAATGAATAGAAAGAATCGTTTTGTGACTTGACCGGGCTGGGGACCATTTAGAATGTCTCAACCGAATCCAAATAGGAAGAATGCACTAGCCTTGGCAAAATAGTCAGTGGATACCCTTACCGTTCGTTATCCACCTTCGAATACCACACCCGATCTATCTAGAGTTGGCGGAGGAGCCGTTAGGCCACTCGACTGAAAGGAGAGGAGAGGAGGTATATACCGGCTCGACCTCTGGGAGAGGAACGAAGTAGCTCTACTCACCCTTGACCCCCTCGGAGACTTCCGCTTTCCCCGTCCCAAAGGCTCGTTCCCTCTCTCCATTCCCATGTTCTTTCTACGATAAGAGAATGGTAGTGTAGTAGGACTAGGAAGACTTATTCAATGGGGCCTGTTCTTCCTTGCTAGCTCTATGTTGTTTACCTAATGACCACCTCCAAAGTAAACTAGCGCCTTGTCTCGCGACGGCTTCATGAAACTAGCAACTTAGATAAGAATGGCGTGAAGTTCAGTAAGGAGCCTTCCAGCTATCGGCATATCCACGCCCAGTGCCAGGTGCATTTCGCACCTATCTCGCATACATCGAGAGCCATACTACGTCGTCTTTCCTCGCTCGATCTGAGACAGTTCAGCCCCCTGGGTCTGACTCTTCCTTCTACTTCGAAACTAATTGCTCTCGCTTGACTCTTCCAGTGAACAAGTATACTAGGTGGTAGAAGGAGAGCGAAAAGGAATTTTTCATGTACCCAGATCCGGTGAGCCAGACATCAAGCAAAAGTGGCCATACCATACAGTCAAGGAGTAAGGAGCACAGTTATTAGCAATGACGGGTGGATTGGTCAGAGCTGAAAGGAGAGACTCGGTTATGACAAAAAGCTTGCTTCAATGCTCGGATTCTGGTAGAAAGTCAGAGCAGTAGCATATTCAATTGAGGGCTTTGTGCTGGAAATAAGTAGCCCAGTAGTTGTAAAAAAGCTCTGAATACAGATTTGAAGCAGAAAGATAGGTAGTCCGATCATGAAAGGAATCTGCCGCACTAGCAAGTCAAGGCTGAACTTGCCCTGAGTATTCAGGCTTAAGGCGCACACTTTCATTAGTCAGTAAGCTGCGACCTGATGCCTTCTTCATAGAATTTCTATTTTGTCGGGGTGCGCCTACTAGTGCCTATCCTTTCAGTCGAGTGCTAAAGCCCATGCAGTCTTTCCTCTTTATCCGAAGCCGAATGGAATGGGGCTTTTCGACAACCAACTCAACTCTTTGTCCCGTTCGGATAGGCTGCCTGATGACCTCCATCAGTTTTTGATACGTACATGGATGGAATGGATGCATTTCCTGCTTGGTCCTTCTCAAGCACCCAACTCGCTAACAAGGTTGAGGAGGGGGATGTCCGTAATGAACTACTTTGACTTATTCCCTAAGAACTTCATTCCAGAAGTCAGGCGTTAGAGAAAAGAAAGACAAAAAGAACTCATTCTAGAAGACAATCCAAATTGGTAACAAATACACTTTGACGTCCCAGCAGCATGGTAATGCGGAGGTGCCCTAGATAGGGTTCTCAGACACCCGGGGGAAATAGTCGATTTCCCACGTTTTCTCGGGCATATCGAGAGGTTGGTGTAGTACAAAAAGCCACAACAGCAGGGAACAGTCAGACACTGCGCGTCATCAAATTTTTTTGACTAAAAGAGAGTCAATTTAGAATGTTTTTCTGGTTGAGGAAAGGGTAAAGGCAAGGATCTGACTTCGAAGCAATCTCTGGAGTTTGCCCTTATCCGAACGGGTCTTGCAAGAAAGACGAATTTCATATTGAGCTCCAAATATACGCTATTGGGATGGAATGGCTCAACCAACGTTCTCCCCCCCCCTCAGAACCGCACGTGCGAGTTCCCCCGCATACGGCTCAAGTGGCGAATCGCGCTTGGTAAGCGCTTCGCTGTAGCCAAGCTTACTGCTAGCCTATTGGCTAGAGCCAAGCTTCGACCGCGACTGCTCGTCGCTTCTGGCCGCCTTCTTCCGTCACCCGAGATCCAAGTCAGCACCGGCAAAGATCTCTTGATTCCTCGCGGCCGGGCCGGCTTGGAAGCAAGCTACCTCCTATCTCACCCACCCGGCACTTTGAAGGGTGAGCCTTCGCTTTTTGGATCGTCTTCTGCCCAATGCGGTACCTCCCGTTTTTTGGTTCCCATCCCATTGGGTTTACCTTGTTCACAGGTTGACCCCATGCCAGCAAGAAAGGGCGATCTTGTGCTATACTCCGGTGATCTCTTGCCTACCGAGGCACGCTAACTCCCATCGTGTCCCAGATCACATTCCGTGAATCGAAAGGCGCTAGACTCATCCATCAGCTCCCCCCGTAGATGCGGTGCGGTTTGACGAAGCGTCTAAGCACAGTTCACTCGCGTTGATCAATTTCTAGTTTTGCCGCCACTCCTTAAGGTGACATCTTGTATCATACACTTCTTGCATAGTTTCCCACGCTTCATACCTCCTCTTCTGAAGGTCAAGGGCTAGGCATGGTGGGGTAGGAGCATCCAGTCGGCAAGATTTTTGGCCTGACCAAAAAGTCTTATGTCCTCCGAGTCGCACGGCGTTTTAACCGAAAGAACTTCTTGCGCAATTCATGCGTTTCCGTTTTTATGACAAGAAATTTTGTCTTGATTTTCATTTCAAATTGTTCTCTGGACTTTTTATCAATATGAGGTGATCGTAACACAGTATATAAGACTCGTGATTCAGGCAATCCAATCTTCCGTGTGTCACGCGTCAGCCCCCAGTTTTCAAAAAATGGGTTCTCAAAAGATCGAATCATTATGCGCATCTTGGTGGTCGTGACTTTTGGTGGTCTTTCTTTTCTCCTCTTCCTGTTCTATTGATCAGAAGGCAGTGCCACGCCGGTTTAGAATTCGGGTGAAGGCTCCCCTCCCTTTTTCGTCAAAATCAAATCAGAAGTAGGACCAAACCAAACCTCGAATCAGAAGCCTGAGCACTGGACGAAGTGTTTTCCGTTTTATGACGAAGAAGAAAGGATGGGCTGGATCGACAACGGTACCGCAAGCAAGCATGCAAGACTCCTCTGCTGACCTGATGAAAGAGCCATCGGTGACAAGAGAATCTTTGATAAGATGGGGCGCCCCCAAGAATGAAAAAGAATTGGATCTTCTGAAATGAAGCCGAAGAGAAACTGGGCGGATGATCTCTATGTTATGTTCCAAGACCGCCGGAACCAATTCACCGGGGCCGCATCCCTGCGGATGCCAGGTTCTTTTTAGCGAGGAGATGGAAATCGATCTGGAGGACAAGTGGTGGTTACAGCTTGAAGAGGACCACTCACTCAGTCCTTATGAAAAAGGAGAAGAAGCAAATTCACTTCCCGGAAAGAGTTGCACGAAGAGGGTTCGCCCTCTGCCATTCAAGAAGGGGAGATAGAAGAGATGATATCATCAAGACAGTCGTCTCTTCCCTCAAACTGTCGGGGTGGATACCATATTCCCCACGCCTGACTCTTTTGGGGTGCATTTCAAACCAACGCTAGTTTGTTCAGTTCAGTAAAGTTGACCGTCTTCCATGCGTAGCTGTGCCCGGCCGATGCGTTCCATTATTGCTGCATTTCAGCGCTGGGGAATCAGTCTCGTCATTCCAACGTTTTTGCATCAAAAACTCATTGATAGCAGAATAGCCTTACCTTACTTCAGAGGGGCGCTAGCGCTTGACTCAGACTAATCAGCCATAGAAAGCAATGTAATAGGCTAGGCTCGCTTCTTCAAGCTCCGTCCCTTATTCCTCATTGAATACGAAAGCGCTCACGTTTTTTTTTCTTTTTTCATTCGAGTCAACCGGCCGAGTCTCTCATTTTCTTTCTTCTATAAGTCTTTATCTAGCGCCTTTCTTCATTAGGCGTGAAAACGGTTGACACCTTCCTGATAGGTTTGAGATGAATCTTCTTCAGGAGGTCTTTTTTCTTTGTAGCCGTTTGAGTTCCCGGAGGTTAGTTGGTGGTTTCATTGAAAGGATGGCTGTAGTTTTGGCTGGGTCAACTGTGATTCCATCTTTTCTAAGAAAAAACCCAAAGAACTTTCCAGTTACTACCCCCTGAAAGCATTTGAGGGGATTCATCCTCATGTTGTGCTTTCGAAGTCTCTCCAAGACCCTTCGTAGATCTGCGAGGTGATCTTCTTTCTGCTTTTCACTGCGAGGTCATCCACGTAACACTCTACTGTTTTCTTTTATGTTGTTGATCTCGAAATATCTGCATCATAGCCCTTTCTAGTAAGGTAGGTGGCACCAGCATTTTTGAGACCGAATGGCATCACTGTATAGCAGTACGTACCGAAGGGAGTTCTAAAGGACGTGTGCCTTTTTTCGTCTGGATCCATTTTTCTTTGGTTATACCCAGACAAACCATCCATGAAAGACATCTGTTCATATCTGCAGGTATTGTCTATCATGATTTCCGCGATCGGCAGAGGAAATTCGTCCTTAGGGAATGCGTTATTCAGGTCTCTGAAGTCAATGCAAACCCGAATCCGCCCGTTCTTCTTGGTCACTGAAACAATGTTTGCCAACCAATCGGGATGTTTCTCTTATGAAACCCACATCCTTTCCATTTCTGTACTGATTTCTCAATCTTCTTCATGAGGAGTGGATGAAAGCGTCGTTGCGCTTGCTTGATGGGCCTAGCATCTGGATATTCAGCCTGTGCGATTTCAGGTAAGGGTCTAGCCCAGGCATCTCAGCGTAACTCCAGGCAAATATGTCCAAGTATTCCTTTAAGGACGTATTGTTTTGTTCAGCTTCCTCTGATGATAGGCTGGCACTTAGGAAGATTGGGCGAGGGTCGCCTTCCGTTCCCAGGTAAACCTGTCGAACTTCATCATCTGTGGGTGGTACTGGTTTCAGGTTCTCTCGAGGTTATTCAGAGGGGTTATCTTCCCAAGTCATGATTTCTTGCCCATCTTCTTCGACTGAAACCATATTTGCAGATCTTCCTCGGGCTCTGTCAGGAACCCGTCAATCTCGCTCCAGTCGATTAGCAGTGGGCCATCATAGGTGCATGCAATAGGATCCGACCTGTGGGCGGCCTACCTAGGTGGTTAGGATCCGAATGCTTCTACTCCGTTGGTCCTATGATTCCCCGAATCCATAGACGTTCAATCAGAGCATAGGAGCGCCAAGGCCAATAAAGCCAATGCCATCAATGGAAGAACAGCTACTAAGAGTTAGACTATACCACGAGCCATATCACAGAAAGCTAACAAAAAGGAGCCGGGGTCTACTACTTTCTATACGCTAGCACCAAAGCAAGGAAAGAAGGCAAGGTGCGACTGTGAAGGAGCAGGTTCTCGGGACCGCACCTATCAAGCAATCAATCCTCCGCATTCAAACTCCTCCTAAAGCAGCACCAAGACAGACAGCAGCAATTGGAAGAGAAAAAGAGTTGAGGAGGGGAAAGGATTCTTTCGCTAGGAAGCTAGCTTGCCTATTCATTGTCTCTCGTTCCAGGGTTGGATGCATATTTCACTCTATGGTTAGGTTCCTTGGTCTAGCCCGCGGATCGCTTGTCGGGAAAGATCAAGTAAGCTTGCAACCCGGTCGATGTTCCTTTTTCTCTTTTCCAAGTTCAATAAAAAGTATCCTGCGTTAGGGCCTTAGATTGACCCCCTATGGAGAGGAGACAGGCTCGAGTGGCCTAACGGCTCCTCTTCTTCTACGAGAATCCAAGCAGCAACTCTAACAGTCCGCTCGGAACCAGTCGATTCCTGAGCCATTCGTTCTCCCCTTTACGTTCATGTTCATATGGAAGGAATAGGAAACCCAAAAACTTGGTCCTCATTCCTGGCCGAGGTCGAGTTCCTCCCTTATTGTTATTTAGAATCTATATGTTGAAAACAAGATTTTCCGGTCTGCGTCTGCGAGAGGTCAATGTTGTACTAGGACTCATAAAACCCCCTTTCTCGCGTAAGTTGAAAGCCAGCAAAGACCCCTCCCCTTCTCTTCTTGGTGGGAGTTATCACGCTTGCCTGTGCCCGAGTTGAAAGGTTGAATTGAAGGTATGGAATCGAGTAAGCCCAGTGCCAGTTTTGTGGCCCAAGGGGTGCAAGCAAGGCGGAAAGGGAAAGCAAGATTCCAGAAAGAACTAATAACTAACCCTAGACCTATCTATAGAGTATAGAGGGTTGGATGTCTTTCTAGATAGTTCTCGACTTCTTTATTGGCAAGGGCAAAACAGTCAAAAGGATGTACTAGCAGTTATACGTCCTGTTAATTCACTAGTTTTTCTTTCAAAAAAGACCAGTATTCATATTCACTGGGATACTCTCCAGGAAAGCTAGTTAGATAAAAGAAGTGAAAAGAAAAGTGTAGGAAGGGGCGGACTCTATGAAACCGAGCGAAACGCTTGAAGTGTTTTTAGAAGACTAATCTTTTCTGTGCGAGAGGGGGGGTTGGTTCGGGGATAAAAGAAAGATAGTTTAGACAAGAAGAATTTTTGGAATTACCTGAGTAATAAGGGAAGGTGCGTAGCAAAGAATGGTTGTTTCCTTGTTTACAAAATTTTCTACTCTTATTTACTGGCCAGTAAAGAATAGATCTTTCTCTTTCACGGATGATAAGGCGCTAGATTTTTTTCTTATTGGTAGTCATTAGCGCGTTTAGGCGTAGTTACTGCTTACAATAAGAAATTCTTTCACACTCATTACGAAGGAAACCCCAGGGAGAGAAGAAAAGAGTCAAGCGGCGTAGCTTATTCTATAAGTATAAGCTAGTTGACCATCATAGCTGTATTCAAGTAGTGATCCGAACACATTCCTTCCTTGTATTAGAGGAGTTGGACCCTGAGACTGGTATCAAAACTGGACTTCTCGGAAATTGACCTCGATTAGAATTATAGGAGGGCTTCCCGTCTATTCATATTCTCAAATCACTTTCCTAGAGGAAGGAAAGAGGATTCCATATCAGAGTGAAGAAAGGAGCAATGAAGCAGTTCCTATATACGTTCTTGGAAGATAGGGAGGTGTTTCAGACTCCTCAAAGTAAGCAACGAGTACTAGTTCAATGAAAGCGACATATCATGGATGAGGAGAAGGAGAAGGTCCGTCTTTGCGCGAGTCAGGTATGAGCCCACTTCATGAAATAGAAGGAGATGAGCCGATGACAAAAGAGTGAGTTGAGTTCGCAGCTAACGGCACAGAAGCTCCGAGGCCAAGAGTTGACACCGCTTCTTGACTTCAGACTTCATTGACGAGTCCGGCAAGAGAAAGAGAACAAGGTCCGCTTCCTTAGCTTAGTTTCAAGACTCTGGCTTTCAGTCTTCCATTTCCAGGTGAGTGTGCGTAGAGATGACTTCTGTCAATAGGCAACTGCCACTCTATTATACGAAACCTCACTCTAGTAGCTATCGTAGTTGAGGACATAGCTACGAGAGAAGAGAAGAGGACCTTGTCTTTGTCTTTACCTTTGAGGCCCAAGAAGAAGCGGCTTTCTCTCTTTCTCTACGATATTGGACTCTTTTTTGTTTGACACAGCCTTTAGAGGGGCATGACAGCAGATAGGGACTACCCGCATGGATGAGTTATCACATTATTCACCCGAACCCCTATTCCATGAAAAAGAAATAGCTAGAGAAGAGGAAGAATCCAGCCCACTAGTAGTACTCATCCCAGTTTCTCTCCTTGTGGGTGAAGCAGGGAACGGAACAAGCAATCAAGTAAGCCAGGTCGGGGTCATTTCCTACCTATAGAGTCAGGGAAAGGGCAATCCTAAGCCCATGGGAATTTGATCTTCATTTTGCTTTAGCGGTCTAGTCTAAGAAGCTGGGAAGACTCGAGAGGCAAGGAGCAGCTCAATTAATTCTTTCGACCCGTATCTTAGACTACGACATTGATTGAGAAGGCTGACCCGTCGACTATCAGATCAGGAGATGAGCCTGTGAAGTGGAAGGCATTTATACGTATAATGAAGGAATGCAACTGGAGTGCAGAGACAGTGGCAGCCCTCTTCCTAAAGCTAAAGAGAAAGAGTCCTTTAGGGCAGGTCTACTGCTCGAAAAAAGACCATCCTCTCCTTTCAGTCGAGTATAGCAAGCTCACCTCTCGCTTTGCTCGAGCCCACCTCTCCTTTCTAAATCAAGAACATAATATCCGAAATATGCAATACAAGATTTCATGTTCATTAGAATTTCATGCTTGTTGTTCTTTATTTAGACGGGGATCAGTTTGATGTCTTTCTTTCAGTATTTCCGTATTCAAGATATTGATTGAATAGAAATTTTGAAAAAAAAAACTTTTTTGATTCAAATCCGTGAATTGTGCCTAATATTCTTGTATTTCATATTTTTCTTGATTTATTGGATTTCCTACCGGCTGGAATGAATATATTGATTGATTTCCGGAAATATCTATGAAATATCGTATCTGATTTCATACCAGTATGGAAGGAATATCTCTTTCTTTTCTGTCTTTCTTTCATACCAGAAAGATCGTATATAAAGAAAGAGATCTCTCTTTCATATCTCTCTTCTTTATATCATATATCCTTTCAGTCGAGCAAAGACAAGCTGACCAAAAAAGAGTATCTGCGTGGCGACTCCACTGGGGAGAGTGTCAGTCTGTGGCTTATTGGTAGTTGCCCACTCCACTAGGAATCTTTTTTCCCACACACTCAGTGGACTAAATCATCCACTGGCGACCTTGCTCCTTTCCAAATTGGAAGTAGAACAGTTCAGAACCCTGCAGGCCTGACAGTCAACTTTGACGAACCCAAGCATCTATAGACCTGACTGGCACTGACTGTCACGATCCAGAAAGACCGAAACCTGAAACGGAGATGGAACAGAACCATCAGATGATTCATACTCTTCCTAAACGCTGGCTATCCGCCACCCCACTGGCATTACAGCCCCCTCCAGGGCCCATGCGGATCTCATAATCCTAGAGAACTTCCCGAAGTTCTTCGGTGCAGGATCTGACTCTGCTGAAGACTACAAAACTTTCAAGATCTCTGCACTGATCATTCTATCGAGGATGAGACGGTAGCAGTCAGACTGAAAGTCAAAACCTTTGACGGATTAGCTCTGAGCTGAGGCAGTTGACCCCTTCCTCTGTTGGGATTCTTTTGAAAAAGCCTCAACGATCTCATGAGCATGAAAAGGAAGGAGAAGATGAATGAGAATACAACGAACGGTAGGAACTGCCTAAAGAATTTCGCTGAGAGTTCTTTGTAGAAGGGATCTGTACGCCCGTTTCCTAGGCAGCCTTCCTTCCAAGTAAAGCAGAGGAAGTCTGAAAAGTACTGATGAGCAATATCATAATTGGAAGGGGAGGATAGCTTGCTATATCGTAGTACATATTCCTAAAAAGCAAGCATTCGCTTCCTTAGACAACGAGCAAAGCGGTTTTCCCGGCTTGACTTTTTTTTCGTTTTTAGGGGCACTTTTTTTTTCTTTCAAAAAACCGCAAATTCAAGGAAATGTGAATCAAATTCCAGAGAATAGAAGCACGAGTCTCACGATCCCACTAAAGTAGCCCGAAGTGACTGACCATCGGCGTCACGTTTTTTACCTTTTCCCAGAGACGAGAGAAGTAGCAACCATGGACCTAGCTCACAGAAGAAGGGGGCTAGTTTCTACAGGAAAGAGGGAAGGAAGATGGTTTTGTGCCGCAAGCGCCTATGATGATTCCGCATTTGCTTTGCCTGGTCAACCTTCAACCAGCGAGACCGATTGATTGAAGTTACGGTTCATAGCTAATCCCGATTCGAAGTCACTTCGAGGTCAGCTTCTAGGGCGCCTCTCTGCTTCTTTTACTTAGCTGACTTACTTTCTATGAATAGAATAGATCTGACGGATCAAAGTCATAAGACTATCCAACCATGCCTGTCTCTGAGTCAAATGGGATTTTTTGAAAAATTCTTTTGCTTCGCACCTTATCCATCCGGGCTTCAAAACACCAAATTATGGTGCAATGGGGAGCGGGAGTCGAACCCAGACCCACGAGGCGCTTGCCTACTATAAAGCACTTGACTGAGCTAAAATAGACATTTCGAGATGGCTACTTTTTGAATGGTCCTTCGATCGCCTTCTTGAAAGTGTCTACGACTGATCATTCTATCGAAGCCTTTCATGCGAGATTGACTCTGTTCTCTTGGCTACCTTTATCGCATGTGAAGCCATCCGATAGAGTGAATCCGTTTTTCTACGCAATAATGAAATCGACTGTCACTGCATCTCATTCCTCCATAGATTGACCTCGAAACAAGTAGGACTCGAACCTGGGATCAAAGTATCTGAAACTACTCGTCGCAAGGAAGCTAGGTCGTGGAGGGGACTACTTTCATTCCATCCCCTCTGATAGAGCCATCCCACCTTAGAAAGGTGCGGAGCAAAGTCATTTTCAATGAATAAGAAAGTCTGTGAATGATTCTAAAGGGCGAAGCGTTCATCCATTGATGATATTTTGACCATCGAACTAAATAAGAAAACTAAGGAAGCAGTGGGAATTTCCCTAAAAATGATGTCTTGTATGTATGCTGACTTTTCTTTGTTCAACTGGGCTTGTTAGAAACACTACGTGCCTTAGTCGTTCGTGCGGGTCGCACCATTCGCTTTTGCGGCTAGACCACTGACTTTCTAGCGCCTTCGTCAAGCCGTTCACCACAGTCCAATTCATAATAGACTTGTCAACAAAACTCAAAAGTCTTCATTCTTTGGCTTCTGGGAGTAATTTACCCAAGGGCTTAGATTCAATGAATCGATTTTCACCTTAGAGAAATCTCTTTTCTCCCAGTCAATTTGGGTTCTGAAGATGAAATATCTGTACACTTTTGTGAATAGGATATCCAAGTTCTTTCGTAGGGCTCCCTACTAAAGGCAACCCATGGATACGAATAGAAATCCTCTGCCATGTGGTTGAATCACCTTAACAGTACGGGATGGACCCTTCAAGATTACTTTGGATTGAAGAATTTCACTCTCGTGTTACCCAGTTTAGTTCCCTGAAATAGGTCTGAACTTGGTCTGGGTTATCAAAACCAAAATCTTTGAATCGATAATAGATTTTTCTTTTCAAAAAAAGAAGAAGAGAGCTTTTTCCCAGTCGGGTCTGGGTCATCAAAACTGACATCTATTTTAAGAAACTTGCATTGTCTCAAAGTAGACCAAATCATCATTTGTGTGTTGTTTGCATGAAACATAGCATGCAATTCACCTAAAAAAAAAGAGAGGCACTTCCCTTCAGAAAGACATTTTGCTCATAAGCATGTGTTGGTAAATGGAAATTTGGGTAAGATCCTTGAAATCATATCCCAAGTGGAATGTTCCATTCTTTCAAACATGTTGGCGTTGGTCATAGTATGCCATTTTTTTATTCCCAGTGGATAACCTCTAATTCATAGCTTGAGTCAATCACTCAAAACTCTTTGTCTTCCAAGTTTGGAGACCACCGAATTCCTTTGATTCTCCCTAATTGGAGTCTCTTTCACATTATTCAGAACAACTGGAGAAGTCCAGGATAAACAAACTAGACTTGAGTCTGTTCTCAAGCACAAGTCCTAAAAGACCATTTGAGGCACAACCGGAGGGTCAACTAAACCTAGTCTTGAGATTGCATCTCAAGCAAAAGCCTAGGAAATTGCCCTAGGCATCATTAGACAAAGTCCAGTAACACCTCTTTTCTTTATCCCGCATCGCCTGGTGATCTTGGAATGCTTGGGCCCTACCGCCAGGGATTCTATTCTTGGGATCTTTTCAAGTTTTTCTAAGATACTGACTTCATTAAGTTGTCTCTATGAGAACTGAGTTATATGCTTCGTGATACTAGACTAGAATCTCCTCAGAGTGCTGAGGGCGCACAATTTTGGATGCAGTTTGAGTAGCGAATGAGCTGAAACTGAAAGGGTGATAGAGCTAAAGTGAGACTTTTCTCAAGTTTTTTTTGACCAGTAGAACTATGGATCATCTTGGATAGTATAGAAAGTAGTGGATCTCATCCTCGTCTATTCTCGGAGTGCTCAAAAGGCTAGGGAGGGAAAAAGCATGCGTAGAGAAAGCAGTAACTAGGGACAAGTGCAGAAAGGCACTAGGCTACTAGGTTTTCTAAAGGGAATAGAAGTTAGGAAGACTACTGACGTAGGGCAGCCGGTGAGCTCAACCTTGAACCATCGTTCTTAGTTCCTATTCCCTCCCTGCACGAACCTCGGTCCAATCCATTTTTTCGGAATTGGGGGCTAGAGCCGGTTAGAACTCCCATTTCCCGATCGGAGGTTTGAGCTGCTATGGCAAGCTTTTTTTCTGGGTATGGCCACCGTATCAACACGATTGGCTGGTGGATACCCGACCCGTTAGAACCCCTATTGGAAGGGCAGGCTAGTCTTTCTCCTTTCCTTTAGGGGATGGGTCGATCTACTCCTCATCGGTCTGCAGTGAAGGTCGGCTCGTCATTCATTCCTGCTTTTCCTCTCTATTCATATTCATTCTAACTAAGCTTGACTTTCTTTGCGTGCCTTCACAAGGTTATCTGCGCTTTCCTTTTCATTGTAGCTACGCTCCTCACCTCACGGCTTTCGGGTATGGATTCCTGTGGTCTGTCTATGGGCTGTCCCCTATTGTAGGTATTCCCACGCTGTCCATTATGTGCGGGCTTGAAAGTGGAAAGAGAGACTCCAATTCCAATAATGGTGCTCACACTACGGTATGGCCAACTGGTCGGGATGGCAGGAAAGAAAGGTGCGTAGCAAGAATTACTGCTGCTAGACTTAATAAAGACTACTTATCTATAGGAAACTACTACTTAGGGGTAGGCAAATACTAGAATAGAAAATACAGTAAATACTCGAAGGGGCACTGATCTCACTGGAATTGGAGGGGCTAGCGCAATTGGCTGGGCAACTATTCTTTAAGCAGAGACAAATACTGAAACTGGCTTGGCAGACTAAGGAATTAGATTCGGACTGGTCTGGACCCCGGAATGAAAACTACATCGCCATTCGATTAAGGGACAGGGAATAGATGGATGCTCACTCTGGACCCTGCGCTGAAGTTCGATACCGCTTTGCTCCGCACCTTTCCTTCTTCTCTTTCCAATGAGAACTAGACACGCGTCCCATATCCCCATGTGCTTTGGGATGCCGTTGAAACCCGATCATTCGAAACAGCACAGACGGACACGAGATTTTTTGATTGAAGTCTTTACCTTTAGCTTTAGTGGACTCTTTTGAATGGCGAGTAGTATTGGGTAGTTTAGGCAATCCGACCTCTTCCTCCAGTAAGGTGTAGACCGAAATTGTTCTACTTCCTTCTATCTATGAGATTGTTAGGCAGATGGATTCGCCAAGCGCAGACCCGCGCCGCCAGCAGCACAAAAGAGCGGCGTACAAGCGGAACAAGACCAGACTGATAACTCAATTGAAAAGAAATTCGGGGTAAGTTCGGATAAAAGAATTCAATTCGTCGGAAGTCTTAGCTATCTAAGCTAGAACTTTTGCTACGCACCTCTTCTATTCTACTGTTTCTAAAAGTGAAGTAAAAAAGAAGATTTTCTGTTCTGAACTCAATTAGGCTTCGTTTTCAGTAGCAGTTTCAATTGGCCCTTCCCCACTCTAGCAAGACCTCGCTTCGTGAACGTAGCTCGTACTGAAAGTCTTCCGAAATCCGTAAACTTTGCTCCTTCTTCTGGTTCAAGCTATCTGGAACAAGACCTGAATCTGCTTATAGAAATAGATCTTTAGAATGAGAAAGGGAATTGAAGTAGCTGCTATAAGTTAGTTATTTCACCAATTCATCTCTAGCATAAGGCAGTAGTGCTTTCCATCACCTAAAAAGAATTTGAGATTTCTTTCTTTTCTGAGTTTCCGAAACCGCTTTCTTCAATGGTTGAATAGTCTATAGAGCTAGAGGCTGCTAAAGTTTCACAAGGATCTTTTCCAAGGAGCACTACACTAGCACTGCACTGAGGAGTTGTAGCTTTCAACTGAAGATTGCCAGAAGTCAAACACACTTTGAGATCAGAAATCCATTTGGATTGATTTCCTTATCCCTCTCCAAACTAGCGCCTCAGCCTCAAAAACTTACTTCAGCATGGATGGATAGATGCCATACGGCCGTTAGCTATTCAGTCTTTCGAGTTAGGGATCCAGAATGACTTCATTGACTGATCACCGAGCAAGAAAGACGCTTTACGCAGGTCGGAAAACTCGATAAGCGTGTCATCAAGGCCAACCTCGGAACTAGATGTCGTCACATTTTTGATCTAACCCCAAAGTGGATGGCCAGGGATCATCCGGACAGAAAGAAGGAATATTCCTAGGAAAGACTTTTTCTGAAAGCATCCTTTACTTTGTTGTTCAAAGCAAAGTAGCAACTTGCCAAGTGGGAGAATGAGGACCGTCGGATCGAGGGCATGAATGCTAGAACATAGTAAGTAAGGACCTCCTCCGCAATAATGAAGAGTGATGGCGCCAATGGGTCTCCCTGTCGCAATCCCCGTGATGACTTGAAGAAACCGTGTACTCCTCCATTTTATAGAACAGAAAACCAGCTAGCTAGTAAACATCGCACGGATGTACTTAATCCAGCTGGAGTGAAACCCAAAACGCCTTAGTACTGAAAAGAGGAACGACTGAACACCCACCCAATCTCTCTTTTGTATCAACACAATTTAGTAATCTAGATTTTGTATCATGATGTGTTTTCTACACTTTCTACACAATATAGATAGAAAATGATACAAAATGGGCATACATAACTCACCTTTCAATTATTCTCTCCTTAAAAGCTGTGTCAAGTTCGAGAAGTACTTACACCAAGCGGGTACCGGCTTCGCTAGACCATTTCGGTCCGTCCTCAGGGCTAGGCTCTATTGGGCGCTGGCTTATCGTAAACAAACAACAAACTTGATTCAGCAGGACTGTTAGATACGCAATTACGAAATTTCGTATAGAAACTTCAAACTATAGAAACTGAAAGTCGTAGACCTCATTTTCAAAGAAACAAAGTAAGCAATTGCGTATAGAAACTTCAAACTGAAAGGGAAGCTTACTGATAGGAAATCGTCACCCCCAACTCATAAAGAGACCGAGCGTATTCGTAAGCTACAGATTTTTTCTCTATTATGAGAACATCATCACCGAGTACTCTATAACGCGTAAATCTTCATCCAAGGTCAACCTTTTCAGCACAAGACTACACCAGTCAATGATGTGACAGGGCAAAGAAAGGCCAAGAGGCGTAAGAACCAAGAGGCTGCCCGCAAACGAATGAGACACTAGACCTCCTTATTTTTAATTTTTACAAAGGGAAAAAAAGATGTTATAGCCTAGCACCGAATTCACGCAAGCAGAAGCAAACCTTCTGTAAAAGACCACCATCATTTCGAACATGAAGAAGAACGGCCACCGATCAGTGGCCGATTTCAGATCGAATGAGAATAGCTTATCTAAGAAATCAAGGGGACGCTCCTGATGGAACGTTCCGTCCATCTAAATTGTCCTAAGGACCCTCATCAACCAGTCATGCACCGGTTTTAGAAGCCTTTGATTTAGATAGTTTCCCATGGCGAATATCCGCCGCTTGCCACCACCCTCACATACCTGACCGAGTCGACCAAGAGAACCAACTTGGTAATCGAGGACCAATACGTCTCTCGAAAAACTTCCAGATATCAACTTATTGACACTGGAACCCAATGCATAGCGAATGTATTCAGGCCACAATGACCCTTGAGACTCTCCGACAGCATGAGTGGTTTGCAGTAGAAAAGAGTTCCACGAAGCCAACTCATGAAGAAAGACAGGTACAACCTGTCTCGCTCCGAAGGCTCGGCTCCCCTCGAAAACGCCCAAAGTATAGTTCTGAGAGCAATATCGTCCCTTTCGTCTAAAAAAGCATAGGCTACGACAACTCTTTTCCCCTGACTACTGTTGGAACGCTTGAGTTCAAGCTTGAATAAGTTCAGTGCGACAAGAGCTTACACCGGTCAAAGGTTGCCGGCCCCACAAGGTACTATTTCAATTCTCTTTGGTCCCGTCGCCTTATCGCTCCTATCCGCAGATTTCCTTCTGGAAAGAGCAAAGTAGAGTTCCAGCCTTCTTCGTTCAGTAAGATCGGATCTGTGATGGATAAGATTTCCATATTGGATTTCAGAATCAAACTATTGGTTGTGGTGGTGCCTGTTATTCTTGATTTCTTTCATTTCACTTGTGTACTGTTCATTGCCAAAGGGCAATGTCATTTCTTTTTCTTCAACAACTAGTTCGACTTGCATGTGTCTCTTAACATTCTAGAATTCCTTGACGCGGTGTGTGTGAGCATCTACTCTTCATTAGTGATTGTGCTGCTTTCTTTCTCTGCTTCCTCTTCTCTTTCCCATTCGCCTGGTGATATGCGGACGTCTAGGCAGATCATCCTCTCTCTCTCTTGATTCGCCTTATTCATTGATTCGTTCACTTTCTTTTCTCTAGCGTGGAGGAAAGACGGATGACCCAAATGGATTTCTTGCACAAAAGGGAGATCGTAATATCTGTAGCTGTAGTTTTTTCTTTGAGAATTTCTACTAAGTGTTCGCACATCCAATTCAAACTTGCCTAGCTTTCTTTTTCTATGGAAAAGGTGAAAATTCTTTTGAGACAAGTAAGGTGTTCTTCCTTCATCCTCCATCCTCACTACTTCCCTTGAGAACAAGTATGCTGCTATGCAAGCTTCCTTGGTCAGACCATCAGTGGCTACGAGGATAACCTTCTTAAGGTAACCTCTCAATAGCCGAGAGCTTTCCACGGCTCTCCGCCAAGCCACTTGAGAGATTCGTAAGAGGGAGGGAAAGATAGGACTAGCTAAGGCACGTAGTGAAGAAAGTTTTCTGAGATCAGAACTCTAATCCGGCTAGGTCAAACCCAAAAATGGATTGAGCCCTTTCTGGAATAGGATATGGAGAATATTGAAAGATTTCACAACTAGGGCATCTGGTTGTCCCAACCATTCCTTTCTATTTAAGCCTCTCACCAGTAGCAGAAGAAGGCAGATGGAGACAGTCCATGTCAGGGAGCCCCCCCACCTTGACGACCATGACTAATTAGGGCACTGGTCTGACGATCCTGCACGGAGCAAAAAGAAGCATAAAATGAATGAGACAGTGCCGTCCATGATCGGTAAGCTCGCTAACATAAAAAGTCAATTCATATACAACTGAGGTTCGTAGCAAATAGAACAAAAAACCGGCTGGATAATGGCTTCGTGGTTAGACACAGAGAGTGGAGATCCATATGCAGTAAATATATTCACTGAAGTGACTTCTGCGAAAACCCATTTTTCATTTCTTTCAAAAGAAGTCTTCGCTAGGTAGGTTCCCGTCAGCCAAGAAAAGTCTAACGATTGATTCACAGAACGAAAGAAAAAAAAAAGCAGAAGCAGGGGCATGAACGTTGATCAGCGAAGGTGCGTCAGCATTTTACAAGAAAGTTTTGAGGTTTGTTGGACCTCTGGGAAAGCCACTATTAGTATTGACTTATGCCTGGCGAGCGCTGCTCATTTTTCTTTTGATTTCCGGGCGAGCTCCGCGAATTCTGTTCCATTCTTGAACTAGACTTGTAAGCTTCCAACAGCCCATACGGAAAGTTGAAGTATGGCTGCGAGCCATTAGCGGAGATTGAGCGTACAGATCAAAATCTGTCAATAAAGCTTTATTGAGCTAAGTTCCCAGAAAACTCATCGAGAATTTGCAACAACTAAAACCCCTGCGAGAATTCGCAGCTGAAGGAAGATCAATGTCCACTCCAAATCAGACAAATAGCAACAGCATTATTCACCCACAACCCAAACTACAACAAAAGATACGAGACTTCCCCGCTCCATACCAAAATGATAGAAGAACCACTGGAACTGCTGAAAAGCTAGCACCGCACCCTCCTGAGCGAAAAGAGAAGTCGTCCATATCCTGTTGGGATGCTTTCCGCGTATATGCCAGAAAGAAAAATAGCGGCTGCTATTGTCGATTCCAATCTGAAAAGCACGAGCGAAGTCATGCAAGCAAAGCTGCAGCGCGCAAGGAAAGCAGTGATTCACCCTACCATTTCATATCTATAGCCGGAGAATCACTACTTACGCTCTGGGAGAGCGCTAGAGCCTGCAAATGACCCCACAAAAGAATCAGGCTAGGGCATTCTACGCGGCCGTATGCTGGCCTCCGATAAAGCGAGAGCAAAAGCATTTGACCCAAGCCCATTCCAGAGGAACAACTTAGGAATAGGCGAAATACCACACATCCAGAGGCAATAGGATATGGATGGTTATATCTTCTCTTTTCACCTGATGGATCTTTCTTTTTTTTCCTCATTAAGAAGAACCGGGGAAGATCGCAATGCTACGATCACACGTAGGAAAGACTACTTGGCAAGGCTTTGATAAGACTTAGCAATAGCCCGATGAAGGTCTGCCAACCAAACACGGAGGCAGTCGGTAATGGAACAGAGGAAGACAACTCGCTTCGACAGTTGTGATTTCGCTTTTTCATGAGGAACTGGCCTGGAATACCCTCTTGAAGAGAGAAAGTTCCTTGCCGAAAGCAATCCAAGGCTCTCTCAAAAAGGCAGAAGAGGAATTGGACGCAGCCTATTCTTCTTATTGCTAACAGCCTATTAGGGATTCAAGTCTAGTAATAGGCAGGAGAAGTCGAAAGATGGGTTCTACCTCTACCAAGGACAGGTAATGGCAATGAAACTCGCGCTTGCTATTGCTTATCAACTTCTTATTATGAAAGTGAACTTAGTAGCGAACAGATCGTTCTCTTTCTTTGATCTGATCATGCTAACTTCTTAGTACTATGTAGCCATGTAGGCAGCTTCTAGCCTTCTTTCCTTGCTGCACTCATTCACTCCGGAAGTGACTACGCTTCGCGCCTTCCTTGTGTTCAGGAAGACATTGATAAGAATCTTTATTCTACCCGGAATTCGTAGATGCTTAAGGGCCTAAAAAAAGAGTCTTCCTTTTCCTTGCCGTTACGTTCCTTATTTCATTTTTCAAAAAAAAGGCACGTAGTGAAGAAAGAGGAAAATGAAAGATATCTAATAAAGACGCTAGGCCCCAAAGCAATTTTTTCGATTTCCCGCATCGGAGAATGAAAACAGACTCTCTTACGTGATTCAATCCCTACTTTGAAAGCTTTTCTAAAGAGTTCCACATTGATTAGGTAACTAGAAATATCATAAGAGAAGAAAGCACTACTTCTTTTAGCGCTGCTGGTACTCGTAAGTCAGTCTTATGCAACGTCTTCTTTCTTCTCTTCTTTTGGTCAGGCTACGTCAGCTTTTGGCTAAGCTGCTCGCCCTTATACGATACGAGCCACGACTTGGCTTCGATATCGCTGCCTCCTATCCTATATAGATAGTGGTCGGCGTCGGCAGCATACAAACGAGAGACTGAAGATTGGTGGATAAGATCTTTGATTCCTTTCTATCTCGTGCCCTTCTGGGCGATACAAAGAAAATTCGAAAAGAAAAACATTTTCACTTTAGATTCACCCATAAAGTAAAGTTCTATAATGGAAAGCCTGCTCCCAATACCAACAAACACAGGTCAGAGTAGACATAAGCTAGGTCAGAGGGGTCTAGCACCTCCTCTTCCCCAAGAACCATCCGGGAAAACTCTTGGAGAGACCAGCTACATGGCAAGTCCGCTCCTATTTCCTCTATCCGATCCTGAATGAAACGACAAAGATGAGTAAAGTCCTCACTTAGATCTGAAGAAGCCAGCTCATTTCGGACCCCAGTGGACACCTAAGAAGCGGCGCTATTGGAGACCCCGGGGGCCCCTATAGAAAAACTTCTTGAAGATGGAGAAGATTCCGAAATGGAAATCTCAATCCAATCGCCGGGTGAATAACGAGCGAGACGAGTTGGATAAAAACCCATACTGAAAAATCGTGAGTTTCCGTTCCATAATGAAAAAAAGAAATGTCTTTTTTCTTAAAGCACACCGCTTGCGTATTCTGCCTAAGCAGCCCAGTGTGCTTCTGAATGAGGAGCAAAACAAGAACTACTCAAAGCATTCTAGTTGGAAGAGATAGGGAGGGGGTTTCGCTACTAAGAAAAACTTTTCATTCAGCACGGTGTAGCCTATATAAGGAGCGAAGCGCTGTTCACGTCACAGCTACTATGTTGGCTTTGACTAGACTACGAAATTTTCATTGATCGTAGCTAATTCTAATTCATTGGATTCCGCTTGAACTAATGAACCAGGAGTTGTTCCCAGTGAAAGGAAGTCAGATTCAATAGATGGGCAAAGAGCTCCAATAGCAAAGACCGGTAATGCCACATCTCACAGAATCTTTGTCCTAGATTCATCCCCAGCTGCAAAAGGCAAGATTGCCTCAGTGACCAAGACTGGAAAGGCCTTCAATAAAGCCAAGCCAAACAAAGGAGATAGACCATAAGCCTGGAAAAGGGGCTAGGCTATTCCTGCGAGGTCTTCTCAACTAGATTTCTAAATGAAGAAGAGGGTGTGGGTGGGGTAGCGGATGGTTTAGAATTTTTGTAAGCGCTTACTTTAGAAAAAGATGGAGAGACAGAATAGCTGAGACTGTACCTTCTTCAGCCTATAGGAAATCCCGGGTTTCCTTCATCCCTCGTTGGCTCGAAAGCAAGGCAAACCAGACATCTTTCATTTTCTACAGTGAATTTAGAGATGAATGAAACCATTTCCGAGGACATAAGAAAGCCAAAGTGGGATTGACTTTCCTTTGAAAAAGCGGTTCATGCAGCCTTTCCGGGATGAAGTCTGAAAGCGATATCCATGGCTAACTACATAAATCGGCAGCTTAGCCCCGGGAGCCGGCGAAAACTAAAGAAATTCGACTGAGAACTTCAACTTCAAAAGAAATCCAATCCATCTTTGAAACGGATTCCGCTTCTGCCAGTTCGAATTCATCTTTCCCCGTTACCCGTTAGTACGGAACAAGACTTGTTTGCAAGGTGCGACTGACAGGAGCATCAATGAAAAAAGGTCTCCTACGAGGTACAGAAAATCGGTGAGTTGGGGCATCCGCGCTTTCGGGTCGGACCCAGGACCAGAAAGACCAATCGCTAAGAGCGAAGACCGATTAGCACCCGGAAAGAAAGCCAAAAGCTCAGTACAAGAGTCCTTTCAAGTCGTCCGTGGAATGCCCTCTTTGCAAAGTGCAAAGGGAATCAGTGATCACAGGAGCAAACGTTGGAACGTGAACGTAGGGACAATACAGAAAGAAAAAAACCGACGCAAGGAGAATTCTCAGATTAGTGTCGCGGAGACAGAAAACGCTTATCTGCGATCAAAGTGGTAGTCAATCTCTTCTATGACTGGCGATTCTGATGATTGTTCAAAGTTTGTTTGAAATTAGCTCAGCTATCTTTGATAGAGCGTAACCCAAAGAACTGAAGCTGGACTGTAGATCCGTCGTTAGACTAATCTTGGGTTCGTCAATGAAACCTTCAGAAGAACAATAGTTTTCTTCCGGGGCGTAGTGATCGGTGGGCGGAGAAGAGAAGTCTAAAGTCTCACGCTATGACTTCCCGAAGGAAGACAAAGAACTGGCATTCCTCCCTTCAACTGCCAATGGTGTGAATGAAGAAGTAAAGACTGGAACTTGAATTGGGTGGGGGTGGTTGAGCTGTAAAAACCGTTATAGATCTCCTAATCTTTTGTAGTTCAGGCGCCGGGGATTAGTTCTGAAAGGTAT
>CM038215.1:147894828-148031482 GCA_021442155.1 Cymbidium sinense
TCTAGTCACACACCAAGGTAAAGAGAAAAGAGAGAAGACCTATTACTCTTCCCGACCAACCGTGAGCAGGGGTGAGTAGGGGCCTTGCTCGTCAATTCAAAGCAGGTATTTTTATTTATACTTCTTTATCAAAATGAGAGTTTGGACACCTTTTCCATTTTTTTGCATAGCCGGGCTATTTTCTAATTCTCTCAAAATCAGACATGTTGCGTTATAAAGGTTATTTGAACGGGGCTCATTTGCTTAAATTGGGGAAGGAGGGATATTTAGAAGACCATTACTTTAGCGGATCTCTTATCTATCTAAAAAATGAAAGTTGGGTTGCTCTTCTTTCTAACAGTGGATTCTAATAAGGCTAAGAGCAGCAGATACGGATATAAGACCAAGAGCACTTATGTAGCATCTTTGACTTCCTGGTATTCAATCTAGAGAAAAGCTAAAAACATATTCTTAGATACTGAGACCTGTCTCAATTCCTCTCTTCTATTAGTGAAAGCTCAATCCCAACTCTCTTATGTGCAACCTACCAACTATTGCCGATTTCATCTCAAATCAAGGCAGTTCTTCTTTCAAACCTAGCTAGGTATCAATTCTAACTCTTATCTACGATAGCAAACTCCACTTCTTCAACAAGAGAAAAGATCACATCGGCAAGAGCAAGTCAAGTCTAAAATGCCTCGAAGTCTCGGCTTAGGCAGTATTACCTTCCTCGATGTCATACTAGACTCTATTATGACCTGAGGTGATCTACCTTAAGCCTCGAAGTCACTTCTCCTCCCTCTCGCCAGGTGAGCAAAAAAGCATTTAGCCACATCTTCATCCATTTTGTTGACCTCCCTACTTCTACTTATTAGATCATTGAGCACTAAGGCAAGAAAGCTATTGATATTCCATTGCTCACATTTACACTCTCAAACCTTCTTTGTTCAAAGTGAGGCACATCAAACCACAATCCTCCTCTGTGTATGGCAGAAATGGTACAAAATGGAACCGTGTGGTAGATCCCGGGCTTCAATTCACATTATTAATGTAAAGACTTTAGCCCGCAAGCGAGCTTGAGAAACTCATGCTCGAGGGTTCAATGAAACGGTGAGAAGGCACTGGGTCTATCACCCTCCTACAATTTGGTGATCGAGGATTGAAGAAAATTTTCACATCATAGATTGATAACAATGCATTGATTGGTAGGCCGTGGATCCATGAGTACATGATGATTCCCTCAACGCTTCATCAATGTATGAAATATTAATGTGATGGGGTTGACGTATACGGTGATACCCAAGCGTGTATGAAATCGGCTTGCGAGGATGCGAGCATTACCTTCCCGCCAGTGAGGATGGACCTCGTAAGCCCGTGTTCAAACTTCAAAGGCGAATTGACATCTAGTTCTGAGGTTGGCCTAACTTGATGACATGCTTATCGAGTTTTCTGACCTGCGTAAAGCATCTTTCTTGCTCGATGATTAGTCAGTCATTATGGATCCCTAACTCAAAATCGAATAGTTAACGGCGTATGGCATCTATCCATCCATGCGAAGTAAGTTTTTGAGGCTAAGGCACTAGTTTGGAGAGGGATAAGGAAATCAATCCAAATGGATTTTGATCTCAAAGTGTGTTTGACTTCGGCAATCGAAAGCTACAACTCAGTGCAGTGCTAGTGTAGTGCTCCTTGGAAAAGATCCTTGTGAAACTTTAGTAGCCTCTAGCTCTATAGACTATTCAACCATTGAAGAAAGCGGTTTTGGAAACTCAAAAGAAAGAAATCTCAAATTCTTTTTGGTGTTGGAAAGCACTCGCCTTATGCTAGAGATGAATTGGTGAAATAACTAACTTATAGCAGCTACTTCAATTCCCTTTCTCATTCTAAAGATCTATTTCTATAAGAAGATTCAGGTCTTATTCCAGATAGCTTGAACCAGAAGAAGGAGCAAAGTTTAAGGATTTTGGAAGACTTTCAGTACGAGCTACGTTCACGAAGCGAGGTCTTGCTAGAGTGGGGAAGGGCCAATTGAAACTGCTACTGAAAATGAAGCCTAATTGAGTTCAAAATAGAAAATCTTCTTTTTTACTTCACTTTTGGAAAAAGTAGAATAGAAGAGGTGCGTAGCAAAGTTCTAGCTTAGATAGCTAAAACTTCGGAATTGAATTCTTTTATCCGGACCCCAATTTTGAGTTATCGGTCTGGTCTTGTTCCTTGTACGCACTTTTGTGATGTTGGCGCAGTGCAGCGAATCCATCTGCCTAACAATCTCATAGATAGAAGGAAGTAGAACAATTTTTGGTCTACACCTTACTGGAGGAAGAGGTCGGATTGTCTAAACTACCCAATACTACTCGCCATTCAAAAGAGTCCACTAAAGCTAAAGGTAAAGACTTCAATCAAAAAAATCTCATGTCCGTCTGTGCTGTTTCGAATGATTGGTTTTCAATGGCATCCCAAAGCACATGGGGATATGGGACACGTGTCTAGTTCTCATTGGAAAGAGAAGAAGGAAAGATGTGGAGCAAAGCAGTATCGAACTTCAGCCCAGGGTTCAGAGTGAACATCCATCTATTCCCTGTCCCTTAATCGAATGGCGATGGAGTTTTCATTCTGGGGTCCAGACCAGTCTGAATCTAATTCCTTAGTCTGCCAAGCCGGTTTCAGTGTTGTCTCTGCTTAAGAATAGTTGCCCAACCAATTGCGCTAGCCCCTCCAATTCCAGTGAGATCGGTGCCCCTTCGTATTTCTGTATTTTCTATTCTAGTATTTGCCTACCCCTAAGTAGTAGTTTCCTATAGATAAGTAGAAGTCTTTACTAAAGCTAGCAGCAGTAATTCTTGCTACGCACCTTTCTTTCCTGCCATCCCGACTAGTTGGCCATACCGTAGTGTGAGCACCATTATTGGAATTGGAGTATCTCTTTCAACTTTCAAGCCCGCACATAATGGACAGTGTGGGAATACCTACAATAGGGGATAGTCCATAGACAGCCACAAGAATCCATACCCGAAAGCCATGAGGTGAGGAGTGTAGCTACAATTAAAAGGAAAGCGCAGATAACCTTGTGAAGGCACTCAAAGAAATTCAAGCTTAGTTATAATGAATATGAATAGAGAGGAAAAGCAGGAATGAATGATGAGCCAACCTTCATTGCAGACCGATGAGGAGTAGATTAACCCATCCCCTAAAGGAAAGGGGAAAGACTAGTCTGCCCTTCCAATAGGGGTTCTAACGGGTCGGGTATCCACCAACCAATTGTGTTGATATGGTGGCCATACCCAGAAAAAAAGCTTGCCATAGCAGCTCAAACCTCTGATCGGGAAATGGGAGTTCTAACCGACTCTAGCCCCCAATTCCAAAAAAAATGGATTGGACCGAGGTTTGTGCAGGGAGGAATAGGAACTAAGAATGATGGTTCAAGGTTGAGCTCACCGGCTGCCCTACTTCAGTTGTCTTCTTAACTTCCCCTTTAGAAAACCTAGTAGCCTAGTGCCTTTCTGCACTTGTCCCTAGTTACTGCTTTCTCTAGGCATGCTTTTTCCCTCCCTAGCCTTTTGAGCACTCCGAGAATCGATGAGGATGAGATCCACTACTTTCTATACTATCCAAGATGATCTATAGTTCTACTGGTCAAAAGAAAAAACTTGAGAAAAGTCTCACTTTAGCTCTATCACCCTTTCAGTTTCAGCTCATTCGCTACTCAAACTACATCCAAAATTGTGCATCCTCAGCACTCTGAGGAGATTCTAGTCTAGTATCACGAAGCATATAACTCAGTTCTCATAGAGACAACTTAATGAAGTCAGTATCTTAGAAAAGCTTGAAAGATCCCAAGAATAGAATCCCTGGCAGTAGGGCCCAAGCATTCCAAGATCACCAGGCGATGCGAAATAAAGAAAAGAGGTGTTACTGGACTTTGTCTAATGATGCTTAGGGCAATTTCCTAGGGCTTTTGCTTGAGATGCCATCTCAAGACTAGGTTTAGTTGACCCGGACTTCTCCGGTTGTGCCTCAAATGGTCTTTTAGGACTTCTGCTTGAGAACAAACTCAAGTCTAGTTTGTTTATCCTAGACTTCTCCAGTTGTTCTGATAATGTGAAAGAGACTCCAATTAGGGAGAATCAAAGGAATTCGGGTGGTCTCCAAACTTGGAAGACAAAGAGTTTTGAGTGATTGACTCCAAGCTATGAATTAGAGGTTATCCACTGGGAATAAAAAAATGGCATACTATGACCAATTAGGAAAGACGCCAACATGTTTGAAAGAATGGAACATTCCACTTGGGATATAATTTCAAGGATCTTACCCAAATTTCAATTTACCAACACATGCTTATGAGCAAAATGTCTTTCTGAGGGGAAGTGCCTCTCTTTTTTTTTAAGGTGAATTGCATGCTATGTTTCATGCAAACAACACACAAATGATGATTTGATCAACTTTGAGACAATGCAAGTTTCAAAATAGATGTCAGTTTTGATGACCTGGAAAAAGCTCTCTTCTTCTTTTTTTGAAAAGAAAAATCTATTATCGATTCAAAAATTTTGGTTTTGATAACCGCACAAGTTCAGACCTATTTCAAGGAACTAAACTGGGTAACACGAGAGTGAAATTCTTCAATCCAAAGTAATCTTGAAGGGTCCATCTCTTGTTAAGGTGATTCAACCCATAGAGGATTTCTATTTGTATCCATGGGTTGCCTTTAGTAGGGAGCCCTACGAAAGAACTTGGATATCATATTCACAAAAGTGTACAGATATTTCATCTTGAACCCAAATTGACTAAAAGAGATTTCTCTAAGGTGAAAATCAATTCATTGAATCTAAGCCCTTGGGTAAATTACTCCCAGAAGCTAAAGAATGAAGACTTTTGAGTTTTGTTGACAAGTCTATTGTGAATTGGACTGTGGTGAACGGCTTGACGAAGGCGCTAGAAATTCGTGGTCTAGCGGCAAAAGCGAATGGTGTGCACCAACCCGCACGAATGACTAAGGCACGTAGTGTTTCTAACAAGCCCAGTTGAACAAAGAAAAGTCAGCATAAATACAAGACATCATTTTTAGGGAAATTCCCACTAAGATGATGAAGAAATCGGGCTTCCTTAGTTTTCTTATTTAGTTCAATGGTCAAAATATCATCAATGGATGAACGCTTCACCCTTTAGAATCATTCACAGACTTTCTTATTCATTGAAAATGACTTTGCTCCGCACCTTTCTAAGGTGGGATGGCTCTATCAGAGGGGATGGAATGAAAGTAGTCCCCTCCACGACCTAGCTTCCTTGCGACGAGTAGTTTTAGATACTTTGATCCCAGGTTCGAGTCCTACTTGTTTCGAGGTCAATCTATGGAGGAATAAGATGCAGTGACAGTCGATTTCATTATTGCGTAGAAAAATGGATTCACTCTATCGGATGGCTTCACATGCAATAAAGGTAGCCAAGAGAACAGAGTCAATCTCGCATGAAAGGCTTCGATAGAAGGATCAGTCGTAGACACTTTCAAGAAGGTGATCGAAGGACCATTCAAAAAGTAGCCATCTCAAAATGTCTATTTTAGCTCAGTCAAGTGCTTTATAGTAGGCAACCGCCTCATGGGTCTGGGTTCGACTCCCGCTCCCCATTGCACCATAATTTGGTGTTTTGAAGGATGGATAAGGTGCGAAGCAAAAGAATTTTCAAAAAATCCCATTTGACTCAGACAGCATGGTTGGATAGTCTTATGACTTTGATCCATCGATCTATTCTATTCATAGAAAGTAAGTCACTAAGTAAAAGAAGCAGAGAGGCCTAGAAGCTGACCTCGAAGTGACTTTGAATCGGGATTAGCTATGAACCATAACTTCAATCAATCGGTCTCGTTGGTTGAAGGTTGACCAGGCAAAGCAAATGAGGAATCATCATAGGCACTTGCGGCACAAAACCATCTTCCTTCCCTCTTTCCTGTAGAAACCATTCTTCCCTTTGAGCTAGGTCCATGGTTGCTACTTCTCGTCTCGGGAAAAGGTAAAAAATGTGACGTGATGGTCTCACTTTGGGCTACTTTAGTGGGATCGTGAGACTCGTGCTTCTATTCTCTAGAATTTGATTCACATTTCCTTGAATTTGCGGTTTTTTGAAAGAAAAAAAAAAGTGACCTAAAACTAAAAAAAAGTCAAGCCGGGAAAACCGCTTTGCTCGTTGTCTAAGGAAAAGAATGCTTGCTTTTTAGGAATATGTACTATGATATAGCAAGCTATCATCCCCTTCCAATTATGATATTGCTCATTAGTACTTTTCATACTTCCTCTGCTTTACTTGGAAGGAAGGCTGCCTAGGAAACGGGCGTATAGATCCCTTCTACAAAGAACTCTAAATTCTTTAGGCAGTTCCTACCGTTCGTTGTATTCTCATTCATCTTCTCCTTCCTTTTCATGCTCATGAGATCGTTGAGGCTTTTTCAAAAGAATCCCAACAGAGGAAGGGTCAACGCCTCAGCTGAGCTAATCCGTCAAAGGTTTTGACTTTAAGTCTGACTACCATCTCATCCTTGATAGAATGATCAGTGCAGAGATCTTGAAAGATTTGTAGTCTTCAGAGTCAGATCACCAAAGAACTTCGAAGTTCTCTAGGATTATGAGATCCGGCATGGGCCCTGGAGGGGGCTGTAATGCCAGTGGGGTGGCGGATAGCCAGCGTTTAGGAAGAGTATGAATCATCGATGGTTCTGTTCCATCTCCGTTTCGGTTTCGGTCTTTCTGGATCGTGAGTGAGGTCTATAGATGCTTGGGTTCGTCAAAGTTCACTGTTAGACCTGCAGGGTTTTGAACTATTCTACTTCCAATTTGGAAAGGAGCAAGGTCGCCAGTGGATGATTTAGTCCATTGAGTGTGTGGGAAAAAAGATTCCTAGTGGAGTGGGCAATTACCAATAAGCCACAGACTAACACTCTCCCCAGTGGAGTTGCCACACAGATACTCTTTTTTGGTCAGCTTGTCTTTGCTCGACTGAAAGGATATATGATATAAAGAAGAGAGATATGAAAGAGAGATATCTTTCTTTATATACGATCTTTCTGGTATGAAAGAAAGACAGAAAAGAAAGAGATATTCCTTCAATACTGGTATGAAATCAGATACGATATTTCGAAAGATAGATATTTTCAGAAATCAATCAATATATTCATTCCAGCCGGTAGGAAATCTAATAAATCAAGAAAAATCTGAAATACAAGAATATTAGGCACAATTCACGAATTTGAATCAAAAAAGTTTTTTTTTTCAAAATTTCTATTCAATCAATATCTTGAATTCGGAAATACTGAAAGAAAGACATCAAACTGATCCCCGTCTAAATAAAGAACAACAAGCATGAAATTCTAATGAACATGAAATCTTGTATTGCATATTTCGAATATTATGTTCTTGATTTAGAAAGGAGGTGTTTATGAGCAAAGCGAGTGAGCTGCTATATACTCTGAAGAGGAGAGGATGGTCATTTTCGAGCAGTAGACCTGCCTTAAAGGACTCTTTCCCTTTAGCTTTAGGAAGAGGGCTGCCACTATCTCTGCACTCCAGTTGCATTCCTTCATTATACGTATAAATGCCTTCCACCTCATAGGCTCATCTCCTAATCTGATAGTCGACGGGTCAACCATCTCAATCAATGTCGTAGTCTAAGATACGGGTCGAAAGAATCAATTGAGCTGCTCCTTGCCTCTCGAGTCTTCCCAGCTTCTTAGACTAGACCGCTAAAGCAAAATGAAGATCAAATTCCCATGGGCTTAGGATTGCCCTTTCCGACTCTATAGGTAGGAAATGAGACCTGGCTTACTTGATTGCTTGTTCCGTTCCACCCACAAGGAGAGAAACTGGGATGAGTACTACTAGTGGGCTGGATTCTTCCTCTTCTCTAGCTATTTCTTTTTCATGGAATAGGGGTTCGGGTGAATAATGTGATAACTCATCCATGCGGGTAGTCCTTAGCCACTTCTTCGGATTGGACTTGGGCCTCAGCGAAGGTAAAGGCAAAGACAAGGTCCTCTTGCTCTTCTCTCATATGTCCTCATGTCAACTACTTCGACAGTGAGTGAGGTTTGTATATAATAGAGTGGCGGTTGCCTATTGACAGTCATCTATAAACACACTCACGGAAATGGAAAGCCGAGTCTTGAAACTAAGCTAAGGAAGTGGACCTTGTTCTCTTTCTCTTGTCGGACTTGTCAATGAAGTCTGAAGTCAAGAAGCGGTGTCAACTCTTGGCCTCGGAGCTTCTATGCCGTTAGCTACAAACTTAACTCACTCTTTTGTTATCGGCTCATCTCCTTCTATTTCATGAAGTGGGCTCATACCTAACTCGCACAAAAATGGACCTTCTCCTTCTCCTCATCCATGATATGTCGCTTTCATTGAACTAGTACTCGTTGCTTACTTTGAGGAGTCTAAAACACCTCCCTATTTTCCAAGAACGTATATAGGAACTGCTTCATTGCTCTTTTCTTCACTCTGATATGGAATCCTCTTTCCTTCCTCTAGGAAAGTGATTGGAGAATATGAATCGGAAGCCCTTCTATAATTCTAATCGAGGTCAATTTGAGAAGTATAGTTTGATACCGTCTGTGGTCCAACACCTCTAATACAAGGAAGGAATGTGTTGGATCACTACTTGAATACAACTATGATGGTCAACTAGCTTATACTTATAGAATAAGCTACGCCGCTAACTCTTTTCTTCTCTCCACAGGGTTTCCTTTATAATGAGTTTGAAAGAATTTCTTATTGTAAGCAGTAACTACACTTAAACATGCTAATGACTACCAATAAGAAAAAAATCTACCGCCTTATCATCTGTGAAAGAGAAAGATTTATTCTTTACTGGCCAACCCTCTATACTCTATAGATAGGTCTAGGGTTAGTTATGAGTTCTTTCTGGAATCTTGCTTTCCCTTTCCGCCTTGTTTGCACCCCTTGGGCCACAAAACTGGCACTGGGCTTACTTGATTCCATACCTTCAATTCAACCTTTCAACTCGGGCACAGGCAAGCGTGATAACTCACACTAAGAAGAGAAGGGGAGGGGTCTTTGCTGGCTTTCAACTTAAGCGAGAAAGGGGGTTTTATGAGTCCTAGTACAACATTGACCTCTCGTGACGCACCAAAAAAAAAATCTTATTTTCAACATATAGATTCTAAATAACAATAAGGGGAGGAACTCAACCTCGGCCAGGAATGAGGACCAAGTTTTTGGGTTTCCTATTCCTTCCATATGAACATGAACGTAAAGGAGAGAACGAATGGCTCAGGAATCAACTGGTTCTGAGCGGACTGTTAGAATTGCTGCTTGGATTATCGTAGAAGAAGAGGAGCCGTTAGGCCACTCGAACCTGCCTCCTCTCCATAGGGGGTCAATCTAAGGCCCTAACACAGGATACTTTTTCTTGAACTTGGAAAAGAGAAAAGGAACATCGACTAGGTTGCAAGCTTACTTGATCTTTCCTAACAAGCGATCCGTGGGCTAGACCAAGGAACCTAACCATAGAGTGAAATATGCATCCAACCCTGGAACGAGAGACAATGAATAGGCAAGCTAGCTTCCTAGCAAAAGAATCATTTCCCCTCCTCAACTATTTTTCTCTTCTAATTGCTGTTGTCTATCTTGGTACTGCTTTAGGAGGAGTTTGAATGCGATGGATTGATTGCTTGATAGGTGCGGTCTCGAGAACCTGCTCCTTCACACACACCTTGCCTTCTTTCCTTGCTTTGGTGCTAGCGTATAGAAAGTAGTAGACCCCAACTCCTTTTATTAGCTTTACGTGATATGGCTCGTGGTATAGTCTAACTCTTAGTATTTCTCTCCTTCCCTTACTCCTTGCGCTTCCATTGATTGGGGGAAAAGCATTGGCATTAAGGACGTATTGGCCTTGGCACTCCTATGCTCTGATTGAACGTCTATGGATTCGGGGAATCATAGGACCAATGGAGGAGAAGCATTCAGATCCTAACCACCTAGGTAGGCCACCCACAGGTCGGATCCCATTACATGCACCTATGATGGCCCACTGCTAATCGACTGGAGCGAGATTGATGGGTTCCTGACAGAGCCCGAGGAAGATTTTTTTCGGGTAGTAACTGCAAATATGGTTTCAAAGAAGATGGGCAAGAAATCATGACTTGGGAAGATAACCCTCTGAATAACCTCGAGAACCTGAAACCAGTACCCACAGATGATGAAGTTCGACGGTTTACGGGAATGGAAGGTGACCCTCGCCCAATCTTCCTAAGTGCCACCTATCATCGAGGAAGTTGAACAAAACAATACGACTAGCTCCTTAAGGAATACTTGGACATATTTGCTGGAGTTATCTGAGATGCCCGGCTAGACCCTTACCTGAAATCGCACAAGCTTAATATCCAGTTGCTAGGCCCATCAAGCAAGCGCAACGACGCTTTCATCCACTCCTCATGAAGAAGATTGAGAAATCTATATATAAATGGAAACGATGTGGGTTTCATAAGAGAAGAGAAACATCCCGATTGGTTGGCAAACATTGTTTCAGTGACCAAGAAGAACGGGCAGATTTGGGTTTGCATTGACTTTAGAGACCTAAATAATGCATTCCCTACAAATTTCCTCTGCAGATCACGGAAATCATGATAGATAATATCTGCAGATATGAACAGATGTCTTTCATGGATGGTTTTCTTGGGTATAACCAAAGAAAAATAGATCCAGACGAAAAAAGGCACACGTCCTTTAGAACTCCCTTCGGTACGTACTGCTATACAGTGATGACATTCGGTCTCAAAAATGCTAGTTCCACCTACCTTACTAGAACTAGAAAGGGCTATGATGCAGATATTTTGAGATCAACAACATAAAAGAAAATAATAGAGTGTTACGTGGATGACCTCATAGTGAAAAGCAGAAAGAAGATCACCTCGCAGATCTACGAAGGGTCTTGGAGAGACTTCAAAAGCACAACATGAGGATGAATCCCCTCAAATGCTTTCAGGGGGTAGTAACTAGAAAGTTCTTTGGGTTTTTTCTTAAAAAAGATGGAATCACAATTGACCCAGCCAAAACTACAGCCATCCTTTCAATGAAACCACCAACTAACCTCCGGAACTCAAACGGCTACAAAGAAAAAGGCCTCCAAGAAGATTCATCTCAAACCTATCGGGAAGGTGTCAACCATTTTCACTAATGAAGAAAGGCGCTAGATAAAGACTTATAGAAGAAAGAAAATGAGAGACTCGGTTGACTCGAATGAAAAAGAAAAAAATGTGAGCGCTTTCAGATTCAATGAGGAATAAGGGATGGAGCTTGAAGAAGTGGAAGCCTATTACATTGCTTTCTATGGCTGATTAGTCTTAATCAAGCTAGCTACGAAAGGTAAGGCTATTCTGCTATCAATGAGTTTTGATACAAAAATGTTGGAATGAGGCCGATTCCCAGTGAAATGCAGCAATAATGGAACGCATCGGCAGACGCACGCATGGAAGACGGTCAACTTTCTTGAACTGAACAAACTAGCGTTGGTTTGAAATGCACCCCAAAAGAGTCAGCGTGGGAATATGGTATCCACCCGACAGTTTGAGGGAAGAGATGACTGTCTTGATGATATCATCTCTATCTCTCCTTCTTGAATGGCGAGGGCTCTCTTCGTGCAACTCTTTCCGAAGTGAATTTGCTTCTTCTCCTTTTTTGAGGACCGGTGAGTGGTCCTCTTCAAGTTGTAACCACCACTTGTCCTCCAGATCGATTTCCATCACCTAAAAGAACACGGCATCCGCGGATGCGGCCCGTGAATTGGTTCCGGTCATGGAACATAACATAGAGATCATCCGCCCTGTTTCTCTTCTGCTTCATTTTAAAAGATCCAATTCTTTTTCATTCTTGGGGCACCCCATCTTATCAAAGATTCTCTTATCGATGGCTCTTTCATCAAGCAAAGGAGTCTTGCATGCTTGCTTGTGGTACCATTGTCGACCATCCTTTCTTCTTCATCATAAAACGGAAAACACTTCGTCCGGTCTCGGGGCTTGATTCGAGGTTTGGTTTGGTCCTACTACGATTTGATTTTGATGAAAAGGGAGGGAGCCTTCACCCAATTCTATCTGCGGCGTGGCCGATCAATATAAAGAGGAGAAAAGAAAGACCACCAAAATTCATGACCACCAAGATCCGCATAATGATTCGATCTTTTGAGAACCCATTTTTGAAAACTGCGGCGTGACACACGGAAGATTGGATTGCCTGAATCATGAGTCTTATATACGTGTTACGATCACCTCATATTGATAAAAGTCCAGAGAACAATTTTAAATGAAAATCAAGACAAAATTTCTTGTCATAAAAATGGAAACGCATGAATTGTGTAAGAAGTTCTTTCGGTTAAAATGTCGTGTGACTCGGAGGACATAAGACTTTTTGGTCAGGCCAAAAATCTTGCCGACTGGATGCTCCTACCCCACCATGCCTAGCCCTTGACCTTCAGAAAAGGAGGTATGAAGTGTGGGAAACTATGCAAGAAGTGTATGATACAAGATGTCACCTTAAGGAGTGGCGGCAAAACTAGAAATTGATCGAGTGAACTGTGCTTAGGCAGCACAAAGCGATCGCATCTGAGGGGAGGCGATGGATGAGTCTAGCGCCTTTCAATTCACAGAATGTGATCTAGGACACGATGGGAGTTAACGTGCTTCGGTAGGCAAGAGATCACTGGAGTATAGCACAAGATCACCCTTTCTTGCTGGCATGGGGTCAACCTGTGAACAAGGTAAACCCAATGGGATGGGAACCAAAAAATGGGAGGTACCGCATTGGGCAGAAGACGATCCAAAAAGTGAACGCTCACCCTTCAAAGTGCCGGGTGGGTAAGATAGGAGGTAGTTTGCTTCCAAGCCGGCCCGGCCTCGAGGAATCAAGAGATCTTTGCGGTCGACTTGGATCTCGGTGTGAAGAAGGACTGAAGTGGCAAGCGATCGATGAAAAGCTCTAGCCAATAGGCTAGCATAAAAGCTACTGATGAAGCTTACCAAGCGTGCACTGAGCCGTATCGAGGGAACTCGCGTGCGGTTCTGGGGTCAGGGCGGGAGAACGTCGGTTGAGCCATTCCATCCCAATAGCGTATATTTGGAGCTCAATATGAAATTCGACTTTCTTGCAAGACCCGTTGAGATAAGGGCAAATTCAGATTGCTTGAAGTCGATCCTTGCCTTTACTCTTTCCTCAAAAATATTCTAAATTGACTCTCTTTTAGTCAAAAAATTTGATGACGTGCGGTCATTGTTCCCTGTTGTGGCTTTTGTACTACACCAACCTCTCGATATGCTTGAGAAAATGTGGGAAATCAACTATTTCCACGGGTGTCTGAGAACCTATCTAGGGCACCTCCACATTACCATCTTCTGGGACGTCAAAGTGTATTTGTTACCACTTTGGATTGTCTTCTAGAATGAGTTCTTTTGTCTTTCTTTTCTCTAACGCGACTGGAATGAAGTTCTTAGGGAATAAGTCAAAGTAGTTCATTACGGACATCCCCCTCCTCAACCTTGTTAACAAGTTGGGTGCTTGAGAAGGACCAAGCGAAATGCATCCATTCCATCCATGTATCAAAAGCGATGGAAGTCATCAGGACCTATCGAACGGGACAAAGAGTTGAGTTGGTTGTCGAAAAGCCCCATTCCATCGACGGATAAAGAGGAAAGGCGCATGGGCTTTAGCACTCGACAAAGGATTGGCACTAGTAGGCACCCTAAAAAAATAAATTCTATGAAGAAGGCATCAGTGCAACTTCTAATGAAACTATGCCTTAAGTCGAATACTCAGGGCAAGCTCGACTTGACTTGCTAGTGCGTGATTCCTTTCATGATCGGACTACCTATCTTTCGCTTCAAATCTATATTGAGCTATTTTACAACCATCGGGCTACTTATTTCCGACAAAGCCCTCAAATGAATATGCTACTACTCTAACTTTCTACCGATCGAGCATTGAAGCAAGCTTTTTTTTGCACCATAGAGTCTCTCCTTTCGGCTTTGACCAATCCACCCGTCATTGCTAATAAGCGTGCTCCTTACTCCTTGACGTATGGTATGGACAATTTTGCTTGATGTCGCTCACCGGATCTCGGTACATGAAAAATTCCTTTTCATTCTCCTTCTACCACCTAGTATACTTGTTCCTGGAAGAGTCAAGCGAGCAATTAGTTTAGAAGTAGGAAGAGTCGGACCAGGCTGAATTGTCTCAGATCGAGCGAGGAAAGATGGCGTAGTATGGCTCTCGAGGTATGCGAGATAAGTGTGAAATACCGCACTAGTGGATATGACGATAGCTGGAATGCTCCTTCTTGAACTTCACGCCATTCTTATCTAAGTTGCTAGTTTCATGAAGCCATTGTGAGACAAGGCGCTAGTTGACTTTGAAGGTGGTCATTAGGTAAACAACATAGAGCTAGCAAGGAAGAACAGACCCCATTGAATAAGTCTTCCTAGTCCAACTACACTACCATTCTCTTATCGTAGAAAGAACATGGGAATGAAGAGAGGGAATGAGCCTTTGGGACGGGGAAAGCGAAAGTCTCCGAGGGGGTCAAGGGTGAGTAGAGCTACTTCGTTCCTCTCCTAGAGGTCGAGCCGGTGTATACCTCCTCTCCTCTCCTTTCAGTCGAGCTATCGCCACTCCTCTCACTTTGCTCGAGCCTATCTCCTTTCAGTTGAGTGGCCTAACGGCTCCTCTGCCAACTCTAGATAGATCAGGTGTGGTATTCGAAGGTAGATAACGAACGACATGGGTATCCGCCAACTATTTTGCCAAGGCTAGTGCTTTCTTCCTATTTGGATTCGGTTGAGACATTCTAAATGGTCCCCAGCCCGGTCAAGTCACAAAATGATTCTTTCTATTCATTCTATTAAGTAATAAGTACGTTGGGAATAAGCCCCAAGTTGTTCGTTTGGTCACTTTAGTTTTATGTTAGTAAAGAAAATAAGGGAGGATGGTCAAAGGATTCCAATTTTTTGATATGAGGATCTTCCGGAGCGGAGTATGAAATGGAGCCCTCCTGACTTTTGATCCTATGAGCGCTGGGTGGACAGTTGCCACAAACCCATAGAAGGAACCGTTCGAGCTAAACATCGATCTTGCCCTAAAGGCTAGTGAAGACGAGTGTATCGACACCAATGAAAAATTTTCTATTCAATAGTTTGTGAACTGTATGCCCATGCTAGCGCTTCCTTGATGGGACTGAGTCTTGTCTTGCTTATCCCCACTAGGAAATGAAATAGGGCAGGCATTGGAACATCTCTTTCTTTCTATAGGCTATAAGCTCTCCAATGGTACTTACTTAGATATGGCTTTTCTTTTCCCTCTCCTTCGTCCCGAGGCGTGGTTTGTCTCATCTAAAGTCAATCAAATTCGTTCATCCAACCAAATCCGGTACTCAAAAGAATTCTATTCGTTCCTTCAATAAGGTCGACAAGAAGCACTACTACTACTTGCTTGGATTTCCATCCATTCAACTTCCATTGAATGTAATCTGCGACTATACTTTCACTTTACTTTAGTTCAAAATCGGGATAGTTTTCATAAACCACCATTTATGCAATAGAAGTCTCAGTATAGAAGTAGAAGCTCTTGGTGAAAGAGAAAGATCGTGATGAAGGCATTCCCTATTGGAGTTGACGGTTCTGGATGTGAGTCACTGTGGAATAAGCAGTGCTGACTTGAGGAGGAGGAACCGTGAAAAATGTTCACGTAGAAGCTATTTCTTTCTATACCTTCCTATTCTATTTATTGGGGTTTCCTTTGAGCCTCAAAAGCTCGTTTCTTTTTTTTATTGGCTAAGTCTAGCCTTTAAGTCCAATTTAGAAAGAACTTGATCCAAATTCTTCCTTTTTTACGTCTTCATGACATGGAGTTCGACTTCCATCCCCTGTTCTCCGACATTCATTCATAGGTAAAAGTAAGTAAAAGAAAAGGTCTTTCCTCAGGCGTTCTGGTTAAAACAAGCTTAGTGATGAAATAGCAATTACTATTTCTATGCGTCTATCTTCTACTATTGATGAACTTGTTCTATAGATAGATGCAAGATGCCTAAGCAAGCCAATTCTTGTATCCCAATGGTTGCCGAGAAAGGTAAGAAGAAGGAAAGAAAGGTTCTTGGTTAGAGAAGATCGAACACGAAAGACAAACATTGATTGACCACTACTACTAACCTGACAATGAGAGACCAAAGAGATATTGGTTGAATCACGCAGAGCAGACAAGCATTGGTCAAAGCCCGAGCTACCAACCATCAAGCATTCACCGTGAAGCGATGGGAAGTAGCACTAATTGCGTTCCATTCACCTCTAAGGATGCTTCAAATTAGAGCGTAGCACCCTAACTTCCTCTTGGGAAGTCAGCAGTCCTCGAACCTCTTCTTTAAAAGCCCAGCTAAGCGCCTCGATCCTGTGAAAGAGTATCAGGGGTGAATTATCTTGGTTACGTCTTTGCTTGAATGTCGGAGAATCTACTTCTGAACAGTTATAAAATAACCCAAAACCAAAGAATGCAGGAACAATCCAGCCTTATCGTAGTCCATATCATGACACGATTCCTTATCCACTGGGTACAAAATCCCACCTTTTTCTATGTTGGATGGGCCTTACACTTATCTAATTACATTACCACTTGCGGGACAAAATGGGTATTGCTACGCACCTTTCCTTTCCCTCGGCGGTCCACACTACGATCGGGCGGTCCCCATCTATATGGGATATGAGCATTTTGATGTCCATTCCTTATCTTAGGATAAAGGCTTTTTTTGGGAACGACCTTATCTTTAGATTGAAATTGAAAGCAAGGAGAAGTAGCTCGAGAGGTATTTGAGAGGAATGGTGTCGTCTTTGAATTAAGTGTCGCGCATGAACTCGCACCAAAGAATTGGTTCATCACGGAAGCCTCAGAATTTCCTCATCAATCGACTTAGACATCGGTGAACTCGCCCCCCATCGTCGACAACTTCCGGAGGCTGAGGTCCACCAGGATCGGAACCCTACTTTCGGGTCTCGATCTATGTCGTCCAGCTTATTCAACTAAACTACCATAGAAGACACGGGAGAATAGAGTCCTGGCCGTCTTCTCGGAGAAGTCAGCTCTAGTCTCCGTCGATACACTACAAGGGTTCACTCCAGTAATCTCGGAGTGCTCTTTTCTCCATTAACGCTTCACCAGCCTAGTGGCTCCTCCATCCGCCAAAGAAAGAAAAAGCAATTGAACAATAAGAGAAAGCGATGATAAAGGAGTCAAATGGAAACCTTTGAAGAAAGCCCTGAGCCTCATACTTATAGGCATCGATCAGTGATGTGTCTGCCACTTGTCAACGATCCAAGCATCTTATAGATTCAACATTCTAGATTACCCAGGTGGGTTCTAGAATTCATTCTCCTGTTCTTCTCAGATTCTCAGAGGAAACACGAGAATTGGGGAACTAATATACACTAGGTAAGATTGATCAAATCATCTTGTAAGGCTGAACCCGGTTCAACAAATGCCTATGAATCAACTCGGTACTTGCCAAACTCAAAGTCACCCAATGCTTTGAGCCTCTCAGTCACATTTACAAGAGAACTAGCCAAGGGCACTCTCCCTCAACTCGAAACTCACGGGCATTCTTCATTGGGACAGTGCCAGAACATTCACTACGACTTACACCAAGCCCAATTATGTACTTTTCTTGTATTCAATCATGTAGCCCTTCATGTACCAGACCTTGGCTCACACCTAGAAATATAGGGGTTTGGTTGTGCAGGATGTGGAACACAAATCTCGAATCTCGAGTCCAGGACACCACTTTGTACTTTTGACCAAAACTCTATCCAATCTAAATCCTAGATTCTCTCTCTCTCTTGGCTTGATTTGACTCTCTCTTTTTGTGCTCTAAGGTGCCAACCTATGGGTCCCCATGAGAGGGCCCATGTGGAGATCTGGTATGGAGTCAGTAGAGTATAGAAAGAATGCATTTAGCGTGAGCCCCGGGTGTCATGGAATCCCCGATCGTAAGGCTCGGTCAGGTAGTTCCAACGGACTCTGTCGTGATGTCGAGGTTTTAGTTTGTGGTGAGTAGGTGTAAATTAGAAGCTAATAAGAACTTTAGCCATGCGACATCTATTTCCATCTCTCCGAGTATCCCGTGTTGGATAGTCTTGGAAGACTCTTGGGTGATGAGAGGCATCTTTCATAAGTTGTCTCTAATCGCCACTAACGGTTTCACCAAGGATTTTTGCATAGGGCGTGCACACTGAAGTCGGATTGATTGGGTCGTAGGTCGGGGTGGTTTGTTTTGTGCTTTCTATTTCAAACAAGCTTCCTCCCATAAGATCGCTTACGGTGGGACTTTCTAACATCCGCTTTCTTACGGTTCCTCTCTAGCATGGTCGGGGTATCCTCTAGCGCCTTCATTTTGGAGGAAGATTCTCTTCTAAAAGATGACCATCGATCGGTTGGTACAACTGTGTGTCTTTCGATATTTTCTTTGTCCAAAATCATTCTCTTGGCTAAGAGGAAAATCCACTTTTGTGTCGATCCAGCTCCATGGGATGACACCAAGGCTACTCTTGTTTGTGTGGGAAATGAAAGAATCATTCACCTACCTGAGCAAGAGGTACATGCCCTGGCTTCCCACCATTCCCCTTTACCAAGGATTGAGATGGGATCCAACTTGTAAGACCCATCCAACCAATAACTTGACACGTCGCATTTTTATCTAGCGCTTCAAGTTGGACAAGAAGTGGCAGGGGGTGAGGTCAGTCTTCACCTCTTTCCCTTTTTAGACTGGTTCGAAAACCAAATTGGTTGGTTCCTACCTTCGGCGGAAGATCTTGGAGTCCCACCTATTTTTGGGTCTCGGTTGTAGTTTAGAGGGGGGAGGCAAGAGGATAATATTTGCCATTTGTCACTATGTCAATCAGAGGCTGTTACACCCCTTCCATACATACATGGTAAATGGAGAATATTCGTCGATGGGACTTTGAATCATACACCTATATAGAGACTAGTTGGTAGCCGGACATGCTACTCATTTGACTAAAATCGCCACCGATTGGCGATTTTAGTGTTGTTTGAGTTGGTGTGTTCTTGGTTTGATAGGTCGTTTGCATCTAGTGTGGTGAATTCCACAGCATGCAATATCTTCAGGTCCCGTTTGTCAAACTAGAAAAGTTCTGAGCTTTATGGCGGGACAACCAATACCTATCCTCTTGGCTACTCTTTGCACTTTCTCACCACATGCTTGTGTGATGGGCACTGGTGCACCGGAAAATCTTTCTCGATTATGCTATCTTAGGTGACGATATAGAAAGAAAAGTCCCTCTCGAATACCTCTCAGTACTTCGCTAAAAGATTCATCTCGATAGAGGGGTGAATGATCTTTCACCTATTTCATTCAAAGTTTTCAATCTTTTCTCGCATTTGGTAGTGTCACTTCTGCGTGTTTCATACAGTGAGGTGCTTCGTTCCATGTTTGTTCTAAAGAAGGATTACTCAATCTCTAGTTGGTATAGGCATTGATTATTGCGGCATTCAGTGGCATCCGGCCTCATGTGTGGTGGTGAAAGCTCCCTAAGAAGGGGTGATAGGCGCTTTGGTGCAGTTTGTCATATATCCTTGAGCGTGTAAAGCCTAAGGATTTCAATGAAATGGAGTTTTCTAAATTGCACACGTTCTGGAAGAATCCATTTCCCAATCTGACCCAAAAGAATACCCGGAAGCAGACACGGGAGGAGAGGCAAAGCTAGCAGTTGGATAAAAAAGCCCATTCCCTTCTCCTCGAACCGAGCCTAGCTTCCTGATAAAGGAATGAGCTAGCTTATCTGAATCCTACGTTGGTAGACACATCTTCCACCTGGTCTAAGAGAGGATTCTACCTCCTATAGTGTAGTGGACTTCCTTGCTACGCACCTTTGCTTGCCGATAAGATATAGACCCAACAAGTCACCCGCGAATGGTACCTTTATATCCTTTAGCGTTAACGGCCCCTACTCTGAAAGCAATTCAATTCCATTTGGTTTTTCTTCTTCAAAAATGTATTTTCATCCTTCCTACCTATTGAACCTAAAGAGAGGATTCTCATCTTGGGAGGGCCTTCCTCTCACGATTCCCGGAGGGGTTCTTAGGGAAATAGCCGATTGGATCATCCCCATTGAACCAAGTGATAATCTTACCTAACTCTTTTCTAGATCGCCTAGGTCGAATAGGCCGACTTAGTGCCTCTACCCTTCCTTTCCCTTGTAGCATGCTTTTCACTTTTGGTCTTGGCTACCTCGGCTCCACAAAGTCTATTGTGTTAGACAAGGCTCCCTCTCTCCAAATGAGCCTCTGGTCTAAGGTTCTTTGAGTCTTTTTTTGACTAGGCGAGTTTGGCGGGGCGAACTTTGTGGTCCAGTCAAGTGGAAGGTTCAAGTTGGTTCAAACCGAATAGGGATGGGTCCTACTTAGGCAATCCAGGGCAAGGTGTAGGGAGGGATGATAGAGGTCCTTGGATTAGGGCAGATATATGGGGCATGCTTCAAGTCTATGGCTAAGTTCTTAGCTCTCTGGGATGGCACTTGGTATTCAACATTTTGAGGTTGAGATTGAGGCGGAGGCCGTAATAACCATAATAATTTCTGATATCAAGACTAAGAAACTTCTTTTACCTTTTATAAATGACTGCAGCTCGATATCCACGAGCTTGACCTCTTTCCAGATGGACCAGGCCTAGAGAGAGGCAAATAGCTTTGTAGATGCCTTGGCGTGACACATTTTGTTCAATTCTAAACCTCCTAGATGAATTGACTTTCTCTTTCTTTCTTGGACATGTCTTCTCTACAGTGCAGTATCCCCTTTTCTTCCTTTTCAAGAAAACTATAGCCTTTTCTTTCTTCCCTCGAAAGCGAGACAATGGATGTACTCACCTTCATACCTTGAGTTATGATGGTTGGCCAAGAGTTCGACTCGTCAGTACCATAGTGGATTTCAAAAAGAGAAAACTATCAAGTCCCACAGAAGCTCTACTTTCCTCATTGCGGTAGCTTCCATAATCAAGTCGGTATGGAGGTGAGGCGTTCTTTTGTTTGCCTTCAACTAACAACACTTCTTTTCATATTCCTTCACAAAAAAAAACAAGGGGTCACTATGAAGATTTCATTCTTCTCTTTTCTTTTAGTTCATAAAGAAGCCTTCTTTCTTAAGAATGATATTTTCATCAAGGAGTGATGAACTCGAACATCCACGTAGACTAAGACTAGTTTTTCATTCAAAACTACTACAATCTCACATCTGTGTCAAAGAGAAGAGGCAAAGAAGAAACTACTCGAGTGAATAAAGAAGGGGGCAGGGCTGCTTCAGACAGATAAGAATTCTATTTAGCATAACTAACAAGGATTTCATTCATGTGGAGAAAATGGAATGAAGAACCAATACCCAAATTAGTCTGATTATCTTGCCGAATATCAAGAGAAATGTGGAGCATGACCGAGCGGTCAGGCAATAGATTACATGGATTTCTCGATGATTTCCATTCACATCTCGAGTCACTTCATTAGATAATATCTACATACAAGACTTCTCAACCAAAGCAATGAGGAAAGAGAGGTCGGTTTAAACACAGAGACCGTTTTCCTACCAATGGAGAGCTATCTTCTTCTTGGATATAAGAACTGTTTCATTGCTCCTTTCTTCACTCTGATATGGAATCCTCTTTCCTTCCTCTAGGAAAGTGATTTGAGAATATGAATAGACAGGAAGCCCTCCTATAATTCTAATCGAGGTTAATTTTCGAGAAGTCCATTTTGATACCGGTCTGGTCCAACTCCTCTAATACAAGGAAGGAATGTGTTGGGATCACTACTTGAATAGAGCTATGATGGTCAACTAGCTTATACTTATAGAATAAGCTACGCTTGACTCTTTTCTTCTCTCACGGGGTTTCCTTTGTAATGAGTGTGAAATAATTTCTTATTGTAAGTAGTAACTACGCCTAAACGCTAATGACTACCAATAAGAAAAAAAATCTAGCTTATCATCCATGAAAGAGAAAGATCTATTCTTTTCTGGCCAGTAAAAGTAAATAAGAGTAGAAAATTATACGAACAAGGAATCAACCATTCTTTGCTATGCACCTACCCTTATTACTCGGGTAATTCAAAATATTCTTCTTGTCTAAACTATCTTTCTTTTATCTCCAAATCAACCCCCCCTCTTGCACAGAAAAGATTAGTCTTCTAAAAACACTTCAAGCGCATTTCGGTTTCATAGAGTCCGCCCCTTCCTACACTTTTCTTTTCACTTTATCTAACTAGCATTCCAGAGTATCCGTGAATATGAACACTGGTCTTTTGAAGGAAAAACTAGTGAATTAACAGACGTGTAACCTAGTACATCCTTTTTACCATTTTTCCCTCTGCCTTGCCAAGAAAGAAGTCGAGAACTATCTAGAAAGACATCCAACCCTCTATACTCTATAGATCTAGGGTTAGTTATGAGTTCTTCATCTTTCTTTCCTTTCGCCTTGCTTGCACCCCTGCACCCGGGCTTACTCGATTCCATACCTTCAATTCAACCTTTCAACTAGGGCACGCAAGCGTGATAACTCCCACCAAGAAGAGAAGGGGAGGGGTCTTTCGGCTTTCAACTTATGCGAGAAAGGGGGTTTTATGAGTCCTAGTACAACATTGACCTCTCACAGACGTAGGCCGAAAAATCTTATTTTCAACATATATATTCTAAATAACAATAAGGGAGGAACTCGACCTCGGCCAGGAATGAGGACCAAGTTTTTGGGTTTCCTATTCCTTCCATATGAACATGAACGTAAAGGGGAGAATGAATGGCTCAGAATGGTTCCGAGCGGTTAGAGTTCGCTTGGATTATCATAGAAGAAGAGGAGTCGTTAGGCCACTCAAGCCTGTCTCCTCTCCATAGGGGGTCAATCTAAGGCCCTAACGTAGGATACTTTTTCTTGAACTTGGAAAAGAGAAAAAGGAACATTGACCGGGTTGCAAGCTTACTTGATCTTTCCCGATAAGTGAGCCATGGGCTAGACCAAGGAATCTAACCATAGAGTGAAATATGCATCCAACCCTGGAACAAGAGACAATGAATAGGCAAGCTAGCTTCCTAGCGAAAGAATCCTTTCCCCTCCTCAACTCTTTTTCTCTTCCAATTCTGTCTGCCTTGGACTTGCTTTTGGGAGGAGTTTGAATGCGGAGGATTGATTGCTGATAGGTGCGGTCCGAGAACCTGCTCCTTCACTGTCGCACCTTGCCTTCTTTCCTTGCTTTGGTGCTAGCGTATAGAAAGTAGTAGACCTCGGCTCCTTTTGTTAGCTTTTCGTGATATGGCTCATGGTATAGTCTAACTCTTAGTAGTTGTTCTCTCCTTCCCTTATTCCTTGCCCACTTCCATTGATTAGGCGAAAAGCATTGGCGTTAAGGGCGCTCTCTTGGCTCCTATGATCTGATTGAACTTCTATGGATTCGGGAATCATAGGACCAACAGTAGAAGCATTTGGATCCTAACCACCTAGGTAGGCCGCCAGGTCGGATCCTATTGCATGCACCTATGATGGCCCATCGACTGGGAGATTGACGGGTTCGAGCAGGAAGATTTTTTTCGGGTAGTAACTGCAAATATGGTTTCAGTCGAAGAAGATGGGCAAGAAATCATGACTTGGGAAGATAACCCCTCAATAACCTCAAGAGAACCGACCAGTACCACCCACAGTGAAGTTCGACAGTTTACTTGGGAGCGGAAGGCGACCCTCATCCAATCTTCCTAAGTGCCACCTATCATCGAGGAAGTTGAACAAAACAATACGTCCAGCTCCTTAAGGAATACTTGGACATATTTGCCTGGAGTTATCTGAGATGCTCTAGACCCTTACCGAAATCGCATACTTAATATCCAGATGCTAAGCCCATCAAGCAAGCGCAACGACGCATTCATCCACTCCTCATGAAGAAGATTGAAAAATCAGTACAAAAATGAAAAGGATGTGGGTTTCATAAGAGAAGAGAAACATCCCGATTGGTTGGCAAACATTGTTTTAGTGACCAAGAAGAAGCGGATTCGGTTTGCATTGACTTGAGACCGAATAATGCATTCCCTAAGGATGAATTTCCTCTGCCGATCGCGGAAATCATGATAGACAATACCTGCAGATATGAACAGATGTCTTTCATGGATGGTTTGTCTGGGTATAACCAAAGAAAAATGGATCCAGATGAAAAAAGGCACGCGTCCTTTAGAACTCCCTTCGATACGTCTGTTATACGTGATTCCATTCGGTCTCAAAATGCTGGTGCCACCTACCTTACTAGAAAGGGCTATGATGCATATATTTCTAGATCAACAACATAAAAGAAAATAGTAGAGTGTTACGTGGATGACCTCGTGTGAAAATCGAAAAAGATCACCTCAGATCTAAGGGTCTTGGAGAGACTTTGAAAGCACAACATGAGGATGAATCCCCTCAAATGCTTTCAGGTAGTAACTGGAAAGTTCTTTGGATATTTTCTTAGAAAAGATGGAATCACAGTTGACCCAGCCAAAACTACATCCATCCTTTCAATGAAACCACCAACTAACCTCCGGGAAATCAAACTACAAAGAAAAAAGACCTCCAAGAAGATTCATCTCAAACCTATCAGGAAGGTGTCAACCGTTTTCACGCCTAATGAAGAAAGGCGCTAGATAAAGACTTATAGAAGAAAGAAAATGAGAGACTCGACCGGTTGACTTGAATGAAAAAAGAAAAAAAAGTTTGAGCGCTTTCGTATTCAATGAGGAATAAGGGACGGAGCTTGAAGAAGCGAGCCTAGCCTTTTACATTGCTTTCTATGGCTGATTAGTCTTAGTCAAGCGCTAGTGCCCCTCCGAAGTAAGATAAGGCTATTCTGCTATCAATGAGTTTTTGATGCAAAAATGTTGGAATGACGAGGATTCCCAGTGAAATGCTATAATGGAACGCATCGGTAGACATTACGCATGGAAGACGGTCAACTTTCTGAACTGAACAAACTAGCATTGGTTTGAAATGCACCCCAAAAGAGTCGGGGCATGGGAATATGGTATCCACCCCAGTTTGAGGGAAGAGACGCTGTCTTGATGATATCATCTTTTATCCCCTTCTTGAATGGCAGAGGCGAACCCTCTTCGTGCAACTCTTTTCGGGAAGTGAATTTGCTTCTTCTCCTTTTTCAGAATTACTGAGTCAGTGGTCCTCTTCAAGCTATAACCACCACTTGTCCTCCAAATCAATTTCCATCTCCTCGCTAAAAAGAACCTGGCATCCACAGGGATGCGGCCCCGATGAATTGGTTCCGGCAATCTTGGAACATAACATAGAGATCATCCGCCCAGTTTCTCTTCGGCTTCATTTCAGAAGATCCAATTCTTTCATTCTTGGGGGCACCCCATCTTATCAAAGATTCTCTTGGCACCGATGGCTCTTTCATCAGGTCAGCAGAGGATTCTTGCATGCTTGCTTGTATCGTTGTTGATCCACCCATCCTTTCTTCTTCGTCATAAAACGGAAAACACTTCATCCAATCGGGCTTGATTCGAGGTTTGGTTTGGTCCTACTTGATTTGATTTTGACGAAAAGGGAGGGAGCCTTCACCAATTCTCTGCATTAGCCTTCGATCAATATAAAGAGGAGAAAAGAAAGACCACCAAAATTCACGACCACCAAGATCCGCATAATGATTCGATCTTTTGAGAACCCATTTTTGAAAGCAGGGGCTAACACGTGACACAGATTGGATTGCTGAATCATGACTCTTATATCTTACGATCTCCTCATATTGATAAAAGTCCAGAGAACAATTTGAAATGAAAATCAAGACAAAATTTCTTGTCATAAAATGGAAACTCATGAATTGTACAAGAAGTTCTTTCGGTTAAAATGCCATGCAACTCGGAGGACATAAGACTTTTGGTCGCCAAAATCTTGCCGACTGGATGCTCCTTCCCCACCATGCCTAGCCCTTGACCTTCAGAAGAGGAGGTATGAAGCATGGGAAACAATGCAAGAAGTGTATGATACAAGATCTCACCTTAAGGAGTGGCGGCAAAACTAGAAATTGATCAACAGTGAACTATGCTTAGACGCTTGTCAAACCGCACGCATCTACGGGGAGGCTGATGGATGAGTCTAACACCTTTCGATTCATGGAATGTGATCTGGGACACGATGGGACTTAGTGTGCCTTGGTATGCAAGAGATCACCGAGTATAGCACAAGATCGCCCTTTCTTGCGGCATGGGTTCAACCTGTGAACAAGGTAAACCCAATGGGATGGAACCAAAAAATGGGAGTGCGCATTAAGATGATCCAAAAGTGAAGGCACGCCCTTCAAAGTGTCGTGGGTGAGATAGAAGGTAGCTTGCTTCCAAGCCGGCCCGAGGAATCAAGAGATCTTTCGTGCTGACTTGGATCTCGGGTGACGAAGAAGGCGGCAGAAGCGACGAGCGATCCGCGAGCTTGGCTCTAGCCAATAGGCTAGCAGTAAGCTTGGCTACAACGAAGCGCTTATCAGGTGCGATCCATCACTTGAGCCGTATGCGTGGGAACTCGCACGTGTGGTTCTGGGGGTGGGGGGAGAGAACGTCGGTTGAGCCATTCCATCCTAATAGCATATATTTGGAGCTCAATATGAAATTCATCTTTCTTGCAAGACCTGTTAGGATAAGGGCAAACTCCAGAGATTGCTTCGAAGTCAGATCCTTGCCTTTACCTTCCCTCAACCAGAAAAACATTCTAAATTGACTCTCTTTTAGTCAAAAAATTTGATGGCGCAGTGTCTGTTCCCTTGTTGTGGCTTTTGTACTACACCAACCTCTCGATATGCTCGAGAAAACAAGGAAAATGACTATTTCCCGTGTCTGAGAACCCTATCTAGGGCACCTCCGCATTACCATGCTACTGGGACGTCAAAGTGTATTTTTTACCAATTTGCATTGTCTTCTAGAATGAGTTATTTTTGTCTTTCTTTTCTCTAATGCCTGACATCTGGAATGAAGTTCTTAGGGAATAAGTCAAAGTAGTTCATTACGGACATCCCCCCTCCTTGTTAGCGGGTTGGGTGCTTGAGAAGGACCAAGTAGAAATGCATCCATTATATCCATGTGTATCAAAAGCTAATGGAGGTCATTAAAGCCTATCCGAATGGCACAAAGAGTTAAGTTGGTTGTCGAAATGCCCCATTCCATTCCGGATAAAGAGGAAAGACTGCATGGGCTTTAGCACTTGACTGAAAGGATAGGCACTAGTAGGCACCCACAAAATAGAAATTCTATGAAGAAGGCATCAGTCACGGTTCTTGACTAATGAAAGTGTGCGCCTGAACACTCGGGGCAAGTTCAGCCTTGACTTGCTAGTGCGAGATTCCTTTCATGATTGGACTACCTATCTTTGCTAAATCAAATCTGTATTGAGCTTTTTTTAACTACTGGGCTACTTATTTCCAACACAAAGCCCTCAATTGAATATGCTACTGCTCTGACATTCTACCAGAATCTGAGCATTGATGCAAGCTTTTTGTCGCACCATAATCGAGTCTCTCCTTTCAGCTCTGACCAATCCACCCATCATTGCTAATAATTATGCTCCTTACTCCTTGACTGTATGGTATGGCCACTTTTGCTTCTGATCACCGGATCTGGTACATGAAAATTCCTTTCCTCTCCACCTAGTATACTTGTTCACATTGGAAGAGTCAAGCGAGCAATTAGTTTAGAAGTAGAAGGAAGAGTCGGACCGGCTGTCTCAGATCGAGCGAGGAAAGATGACGCGTATGGCTCTCGATGTATGCGAGATAGGTGTGAAAGGCACGGCAGCGTGGATATGTCGATATGGAAGGCTCCTTCTGAACTTCACGCCATTCTTATCTAAGTTGCTAGTTTCATGAAGCCATCGTGAGACAAGGCTAGTTGACTTTGGAGGTGGCCATTAGGTAAAACATAGAGCTAGCAAGGAAGAACAGCCCCATTGAATAAGTCTTCCTAGTCCTACTACACTACCATTCTCTTATCGTAGAAAGAACATGGGAATGGAGAGAAGGAATGAGCCTTTGGGATGGGGAAAGAGGAAGTCTCCGAGGGGGTCAAGGGTGAGTAGAGCTACTTCGTTCCTCTCCCAGAGGTCGAGCTGGTATATACCTCCTCTCCTCTCCTTTCAGTCGAGTTATCGCCTCTCCTCTTGCTTTGCTCGAGCCTATCTCCTTTCAGTCGAGTGGGTTAACGGCTCCTCCGCCAACTCTAGATAGATTGGGTGTGGTTTTCGAAGGTGGATAACGAACGGTAAGGGTATCCACTGTTTTGCAAGGTGCTTTCTTCCTATTTGGATTCAGTTGAGACATTCTAAATGGTCCCCAGCCCGGTCAAGTCACAAAATGATTCTTTCTATTCATTCTATTAGGAAGTAATAAGTACCCGTTGGGAATAAGCCCCTGAAGTTGCTCGTTTGGTCACTTTAGTTTTATGTTAGTAAAGAAAATAAGGGAGGATGGTCAAAGGATTCCAATTTTTTGATATGAGGATCTCCTGAGGAGTGAAATGGAGCCCTCGACTTTTGATCCTATGGGTGGGCCGGTTGCCTGAAACCCCTAGAAGGAACCAGTTCGAGCTAAGCCGATCTTCCCTAAAGGCATTAGTGAAGACGAGTGAATCGACACAAACAAAGAATTTTCTATTCAATAGATTGTGAACTGTATGCCCATGTGACTTCCTTGATGGGACTGAGTCTTATCTTGCTTATCCCTGCTAGGAAATGAAATAGGGCAGGCATTGGAACATCGCTTTCTTTCAATAGGCTATAGGCGCTCCAATGGTACTTACTTAGGTATGGCTTTTTCTTTTCCCTCTCCTCCGTCCCGGGGAGTGGTCTGTCTTATCTAAAGTCAATCAAATTCGTTCATCCAACCAAATCCCATACTCAAAAGAATTCTATTCGATCCTTCAATAAGGTCGACAAGAAGCACTACTACTACTTGCTTGATTTCCATCCATTCAACTTCCATTGAATGTAATCAGTTACTATACTTTCACTTTACTTTAGTTCAAAATCGGGATAGTTTTCATAAACCACCGTTTATGCAATAGAAGTCTCAGTATAGAAGTAGAAGCTCTTGATGAAAGAGAAAGATCAGTGATGAAGGCATTCCCCTGCTAAGTTGGAGTTGAAGGTTCTAGTTCGTGACAGTCAGGCTGCTGCTGGAATAAGCGCTAGTGACTTGGAAAAGATCAGGTGATGATGAAGGCATTCCCGCTGCTACAGTTGGAGTTGACGGTTCTAGTTCTGTGACAGTCAGAGCTGCTGCTGGAATAAGCAGTGCTAGTGACTTGAGGAGGAGGAACCGCTGTGAAAAATGTTCACGTAGAAGCGCCTATTTCTTTCTATACCTTCCTATTCTATTTATTGGGGTTTCGCCTCAAAAAGCTCGTTTCTTTCCGACTGACTGGCTGAGTCTAGCGCCTTTACCAAGTCCAATTTGGAAAGAACTTGATCCAAATTCTTCTTTTTTCTGTCTTCAGCTCTAACATTGAATTCCACTTCGAGCCCCTGTTCTCCGGCAGTGTTCATTCATAGGTAAAAGTAAGTAAAAGAAAAGGTCTTTCCTCCGGGGCGGTTACGGCTAAAACACTGCTTAGTGATGAAATAGCAATTACAGCTATTTCTGTGCGTGGCTATCTTCTACTATTGATGAACTTGTTCTATAGATGCAAGATGCCTAAGCAAGCCAATTCTTGTATCCCAATGGTTGCCGAGAAAGGTAAGAAGGCCGGGAAAGAAAGGTTCTTGGTTACAGAGAAGACAGTCGAACCTGAAAAGACAGACATTGATTGACCACTACTACTAACCGGACAGTCGAGAGACCAAAGAGATATTGGTTGAATCACAGACCAGACAGACAAGCATTGGTCAAAGCCCAGAAAGCCACCAACCATCGAAGCGTTCACCGTGAAGCCTGATGGGGAAGTAGCACTAATTGCGTTCCATTCACCTCTAAGGATGCTTCAAATGAGAACGTAGCACCCTAACTTCCTCTTCAGGGAAGTCAACAGTCCTCGAACCTCTCTCTTCTTTGAAAGCCCGCTTCGCTTTACTGCCTCCTGATCCTCGCCCAAGGAATATCAGGGCGAATTGTGCTGGTTCTGATGCTGCTTGAATGTCGGAGAATCTACTTCCGTTGTGAAACAACCCAAAGCCAAAGAATGCAGGAACAATCCAGCCTTATCGCAGTCCATATCATGACACGGTTCCTTATCCACTGGGTACCAAATCCCACCTTTTTCTATGTTGGATGGGCCCTACACTTATCTAATTTCATTACCGCTTGCCGGGACACTGCGACAAAACGGGTATTGCTACGCACCTTTCCTTTCCCTCGACGGTCCTGCCTACGATCAGGCCGGGCCCCATCTATATGGGATATGAGCATTTTTGACGTCCATTCCTTATCTTAGGATAAAGACTGCTTTTCCGGGGAACAGCCTTATCTTTAGATTGAAATTGAAAGCAAGGAACGAAGTAGCTCGAGAGGTATTCGAGAGGAACGGTGCCGTGCTGAATCAAGTGTCGCAGCATGAACTCTGCACCTGCAGAGAACTGGTTCATCCGGGAAGTCTCCGAGAATTTCCTCATCAATACGACTTCCGACTTCAGCGAACTCGCCCCCACCGTCTGACGACTTCGGGAGGCCTGAGGTCCGCCCGGAGACTGGAACCCTACTTTCCGGAGTCTCGATCTCTATCTCGTCCCAGAGCTTATTCAACTCAGCTACCATAGAAGACCTGGGAGAATAGAGTCCGCTGCTCGTCGCCTTCTCTGGAGAAGTCGCAGCTCTAGTCTCCGTCGCCGGTACAGTACCCAAGAGTTCACTCACAGTAATCTCTGGAGCGCTCTTTTCTCCATTAACTGCTTCACCAGGCCTAGAGGCTCCTCCATCTTGCCAAAGAAAGAAAAAGCAATTGAACAATAAGAGAAACGATGATAAAGGAGTCAAATGGAAACCTTTGAAGAAAGCCCTGAGCCTCATACTTATAGGCATCGATCAGTGACGTGTCTGCCACTTGTCAACGATCCAAGCATCTTACAGATTCAACGTTCCAGATTACCCAGGTGGGTTCTAGAATTCATTCTCCTGTTCTTCTCGGCTTCTCGGAAGAGACACGAGAATCGGGGAACTAATGTACACTGGGTAAGATTGATCAAATCATCATGTAAGCCTGAACCCGGTTCAACAAATCGCCAGCTATGAATCAACTCGGTACTTGCCAAACTCGAAGTCGCCCAATGCTTCGAGCCCAGAGTCACATCTCGACAAGAGAACTAGCCAAGGGCACTCGCCCTCAACTCGGAACTCGCCAGGCATTCTCGCTCATTGGGACAGCTGCCAGCCAGACTCGTCCGCTACACAGCTTGCTACACCAAGCCCAATTATGTACTTTTCTTGTATTCAATCATGTAGCCCTTCCTGTACCGCAGACCTTGGCTCACACCTAGAAATAGGGGGTCACTGGTCGTGCGCGGGGATCTGGAACCTGAAATCTCGAATCTCGAGTCCAGGACACCACTTTGTACTTTTTGACCAAAACTCTGTCCAATCAGAGATTCTCTCTCTGTCCTCTCTTGGCTCGGTTTGACTCTCTCTTTTTGTGCTCTAAGGTGCCAACCTATGGGTCCCCATGAGAGGGCCCATGTGGGCGAGATCTGGTATGGAGTCCGAGTAGGGGGGTATGGAAAGAACGCGTTTAGCGTGAGCCCCGGGTGTCGCGGAAGCCCTTCGATCGTAAGGCCGAGTCAGGTAGTTCCAACGGACTCCTGTCAGCAGGCTATAACCGAGGTTCTAGTTTGTGGCTGAGTAGGTCGTAAATTGGAAGCTAATAAGAACTTTAGCCATGCGACGTCTATTTCCATCTCTCCTTCGAGTATCCCCAGTCAGGTTCAGATAGTCTTGGAAGACTCTCGGGTGATGAGAGGCATCTTTCATAAGTTGTCTCTAGGAGTTTTGCATAGGAGCGTACCTGTGAAGTCGGTCGATTGGGTCGTAGGTCGGGGTGGCTGTTTGTGCTTTCTATTTCAAACAAGCAGCTTCCTCTCCCGTAAGATCGCTTACGGTGGGACTTTCTAACATCCGCTTTCTTACCGGTTCCCGTCTCTCTAACACGGTCAGGGTATCCTCTAGCGCCTTCATTTTGGAGGAAGATTCTCTTCCGAAAAGATGACCATGCTGATCGGTTGGTACAACTGTGTCTTTCGATATTTTCTTTGTCCAAAATCATTCTCTTGGCTAAGAGGGAAATCCACTTTTGCGTCGATCACAGCTCCATGGGATGACACCAAGAGTGTACTCTTGTTTGTGGGAAATGAAAGAATCATTCACCTACCTGAGCAAGAGGTACATGCCCTGGCTTCCCACCATTCCCCTTTACCAGGGATTGAGATGGGATCCAACTTGTAAGACCCTTCCAACCCATAACTTGACACGCCGCGTTTTCGTCGAGCGCTTCAAGTTGGACAAGAAGTGGCAGGGGGTGAGGTCAGTCTTCACCTCTTTCCCTTTTAGACTGGTTCGAAAACCAAATTGGTCGGTTCCTACCTTCGGCGGAAGATCTTGGAGTCCCACCTATTTGTGGGCGTCTCGGTTTAGAGAGGAGAATATTCGCCATTTGTCACTATGTCAATCAGAGGCTGTTACACCCCTTCCATACATACATGGTTGATGGAGAATATTCGTCGGGATGGGACTTTGAATCAGACTGCACCTATATAGAGACTAGTTGGCAGCCAGACATGCTACTTTGACCTGCCACCGAGTGGCAGATTTTAGTGAGTTGGTGTGTTCTTGGTTTGATAGGTCGTTTGCGTCTAGTGTGGTGAATTCCACACTGGCTTGCACTTCGAGGTCCCGTTTGTCAAACTAGAAAAGTTCTGTGAGCTTCGTGGCGGGACAACCGATACCTATCCTCTTGGCCACTCTTTGCACTTTCTCACCACATGTGTGGTGGGCGGCAAGTGCACCCGGAAAATCTTTTCGATTATGCTATCTTAGGTGACGATATAGAAAGAAAAGTCCTCTCGAATACCTCTCGAGTACTTCGCTAAAAGATTCGTCTCTGATAGAGGGGTGAATGATCTTTCACCTGTTTCATTCAAAGTTTTCAATCTTTTCTCGCGTTCTGTTGGCTGGGTGTCACTTCTCTGCGTGTTTCATACAGGCTGAGAGGTGCTTCGTACCGTGTTTCTTCTAAAAGAGGGATTACTCAATCTCTAGTTGGTATAGGCATTGGTTATTGCAGCATTCACCGAGTGGCATCTGGCCTCACCCGATTGCGTGGTGGTGAAAGCTCCCTGAGAAGGGGGTGATAGACTGCTTTTGGTTACGTCATATATCCTTGAGCGTGTTAAGGATTTCAATGAAATGGAGTTTTCTAAGTTGCGCACGTTCTGGAAGAATCCATTTCCCAATCCGACAAACGGCCGAGTTAGCATGTGCTTAATCAGATCTGTGCGAGCGATGACGAATGTCTCTCGTGATAGCAGAGAATGCCGGAGCTTTACTGCGGTGAAGTACAAGCAGAGGCACATATCTTCTCGATATGGGAAGTCAATTTTGACTAAGACTACATACGATGCACTATTGAAAGGCTCGACCCGGATGAAGAACCATGAAAATTTTTCTTTCCTTGAAGATAGCTGCTAGCTAGAGATAGCTATGGCCAACCCGTGGATAGGCAAGGGAGGTACCCTCTTTTTTATATGGTATCAGAGCCGTCAAGGAAATCCCTAAGGTGCGTAGCATTGCTTCATCCTGTTCGATCATGGCTTCCTCATGCAGTTTCCCAATGCCAACAAATGCAGCAACTTTCTCCAACTCTCTTGCATCTGGTATGTTACCATCTTAATCTTCTATAACCTTTTCCTTTTTTACCTTACCGGAAAAAAAACTAACAATACCGCCTCTACTACGCTAGGGAGAATTCTTACTTTTAATAACATACTGAAGTCGATTATCCCAATCTATATCTATGAGGAAGGGAGGGGAGAAGTAGCGTAAGAGCATTCAAGAGCTCAGTGAGCAGTTCAGCGACCGGACCGGCTCGTCCGGTATTCTCAGATCAGGAAGGGACTTTATCCTAGAATAGATAAGTTTTTCTAGTCTTGGGTCCACTACCAAGAATGGATCCTTCTTTAGCCATACCAATAGGTCATACTATCTAACCAGGAAGGGCAGCTGCTTCACACATGAAATTCCAAGATCAGTTTCTGCTCAACCGGATGCCGTAGATTCTCAAACTTCAGATGATGTCTCCTAAGATTCTAGCCGGAGAATAGAAGATATTGGACGCTCATTTTCCTAAAAGAAAGGGGAAGTATGAAAAAAAGAAAATGAAAGGAATCAAACAGGCAGTCCTTAACTTGCTTTCGCTGCTTTTCGCCTGGGCAGTCCACTTCTGATAGATAGAAAGGAACGTTCATTCAATCGAAGGAAGCTTTGTAAGAAAACATGATTGGTCATAAATAGGAAAGATTAGTCTAAGCCCAATACAAAGATTAGACTGTTTTGGTCAGTCCTCAACGGAAGGACAATCTACTTGACCGTTCCTGCTTCCCCTTCTCCGGGATTTCCTTTTTCTTTTCAAGAAAACTATCGCCTTTTTCTTTTCAATCAAAATTGTTAGTAAGTCAGACCTTTTTGCCTTTGCTGTTCTTTTCCTAATCTGTCATTTGTCATAGTGACACTTTTTGATTCCATGTGGGAAGTGGGGGGAAAAGCTTTCCCCACTTTGTAGCTAGGTCTTTGTTTGGTTACGCGCGGTCTTGACAAGGGCGGTTTTTTCAGAAAAGTAGTGAGGTTCGACCAGCTTATGGATGGTGGTAGGAGCTAGTAGGCAACCAAAAGCAGGTGCAGCAGTAGGGCAGTTGACCACCCGAAAGCAGGGACACGTCTCCCACAGTAAGTAGGTATAGTTACTAATCTCCAAATCAGACTTTCAAAGCAGAAAATCACATAAGGTCCAGAACGCCTTGCCTTCCTTATTCATGGCACTGGCTGGGGCTCTTCCGACAGCTTTCTGATCAAGCTCCCCTTCTAGTTGCCCACTGGATCGAAAGCCACAGCTATTCGAGGTTGGTGTTCAGTCTACCGCTCCTGACTCAATCCATCCTCTAAATCATACTCTTGGAGACAAGCATGTGACAAAGACAAAACTCATCTGTCCCCTCCCCTGCATGAATGCATGGGTTTACTTTTCAATATATATCTTATCTAAGGCATTTCACATGGGCTTGAGGTACCAATATTTGAATAGGATCTAAATAGAAGCGGTATGCATATTTTCTTTCGGACTCCTTCTCCCCAAGCATCCTCCAAGCAGTCCTTCCAAGCCTTATCATAATCATAGCATTCTTCGCCGATGGAATTCTTTTTTCGGGTGAGGCGTACATCACATCATTGAGAAAACAGTCTGACGAGGTGTAGGGATCGACACCAAAAGAAAAAAAGAAAAAGTTGGTGTGACCATCCTTGTGTATGCCGTGAAGTTCAATTGTCTCATATCATCTCGTAGAGTACTGTACCGTCCTCGGTATGAAACCATCCCAAACTTCCCACCATGGGAGTATCGATCGAAGGAACCCTTAGACGTGAACGGAGGAAGAAAGCCCGGGCACTCCAAAACTTCCAGATCCTCTTCAGCCTATCTCCCTTCTTCAGTTTCTACTTTGTCTTATTAGGTGGCTATTGGTGACAAGGAGCTCTCTAAAGAACGACCGAAATCCTGTCGATCCAAACAAAAAAAATGGAAAAACCTCTCTCTAGTGACTAACACTAACCGACTGACCTACTGACCGGACAACTGGATATTCATCAAACCAAGCTGGTGATTCAAGCGCATCCCATGCCTCAACCGCTCCCCTTCGGCACTCTCCCCGAAAATGACTGCCCTCCTGCTACGATAACAGACGCTTGCTTTCATCAAGTTGGTCTGACTTGCCTGTCTTACCTGGCTGACTTCCAAGAGAGAGATTTCTTCAAAGAAAGCCTGTTCCTAGACTTACTAAACCGACAAAAAGAGAGGAATTCATTCCATAACCAGAGCGGGTTCCACCAACGAGAAAAGCTCGAGCCACTATATTGACTGCTCCAACCGAGCAGAAATCTGAACGACATAACTCCGCGATAATCTTTCCTGCCTGCCTCACCGACAAAGGCGCTAGAGCAATGCTAACCCACCGAGAAATGCCGAGAGCGCTCCCTAAAGCACATCATAGTTATTCCCACCCAGAACAGGAGCTAGAAAGACTCCCTCATTGAAAGAGAGAGTTTACGAAAACTCTTTTTCTTTTTAGAGCTAACAAACCGAGGAGAAAGCGCTCTTACCTGACTTACCTTTCTTTGCGTTGCGAAGCTAGTGACTGTTTTCCTGTTTCGCTTGCTCTTTCCGTTCCAGTTTCACTCACCTTTTCTTTGATGAGCCGATCCCGAAAACAAACAAGGAACCGACTCGAGCCAGACCTTTTTTTATCGATAAATCAAGCCAAGATTGATTAGAAAGGTGAAACCCTCTTCATTGCCCTTTTATGCCCAAAAAAAACAGGTACCCCTAAAGGTAGAATCACTCAAGAGGTACCTTTCACTCGGTTTTCATTTCTCTATTTTGATTGTAGAATCAGGTATTCACTTTGACCAATCATCCCACTACGCGGACTGAAAAGGAGGTGGGGTACTACTCTCAGAAGACACAAAGAAGAATACCCGGAAGCGGACACGGGAGGAGAGGCAAAGCTAGCAGCTGGATAAAAGCCCATTCCCTTCTCCTTGAACCGAGCCTAGCTTCCCGATAAAGGAATGAGCTAGCTTATCTGAATCCTGCGTTGGTAGACGCATCTTCCACCTGGTCCAAGGGAGGATTCCGCCTCCTATAGTATAGTGGACTTCCTTGCTGCACCTTTGCTTGCCGAGAAGATATAGACCCAACAAGTCACTCGCGAATGGTACCTCTATATCCTTTAGCGTTTACGGCCCCTACTCTGAAAGCAATTCAATTCCATTTGGTTTTTCTTCTTCAAAAATGTCTTTTTCCTACCTATTGAACCTGAAGAGGATTCTCGTCTTGGACGAGGGCCTTCCTCTGCTCTGATTCCCGGAGGGGTTCTTAGGGGAAATAGCCGATTGGATCATCCCCTGTATTGAACCAGTAGCGGTAATCTTACCTAACTCTTGTCTAGATCGCCTCTAGGTCCGAATAGACTGACTTAGTGCCTCTACCCCTCCTTTCCCTTGTAGCATGCTTTTCACTTTTGGTCTTGGCTGCCTCTCCACTGAAAGTCTATTGTGTTCAGACAAGGCTCCCTCTCTCCAAATCTGAGCCTCGTCTCTGGCTAAGGTTGCTGAGTCTTTTCGGACTAGACGAGTTTCGGGCAGGACGAACTCTGTGGTCCAGGTCAAGTGGAAGGTTCCGAAGTTGGTTCAAACTGAATAGGGATGGGTCCTACTTAGGCAATCCAGGGCAAGCTGGTGTAGGGAGGGATGATAGAGGTCCTTGGATTAGGGCAGATATATGGGGCATGCTTGAAGTCTATGGCTAAGTTCTTGGCTCTCAGGGATGGCGGTATTCAACATTTTGAGGTTGAGATTGGGAGGCTGTAATAACCATAAGAAATTCTGATATCAAGACTAAGAAACTTCTTTTACCTTTTGTAAATGACTGCAGCTCGATATCCACGAGCTTGACCTCTTTCCAGATGGACCAGGCCTAGAGAGAGGCGAATAGCTTTGCAGATGCCTTGGCCCGGCGGGGACACGTTTTGTTCAGAATTCTAAACCTCCTGCGGATGAATTGACTTTCTCTTTCTTTCTCGGACATGTCTTCTCTACGAGGGTCTGAGTATCCCCTTTTCTTTCTTTTCTTTCTTTCTCTGACATGTCTTCTATGAGGGTCCGAGTATCCCCTTTTCTTTCTTTCAAGAAAACAATAGTCCTTTTCTTTCTTCCCTCCGGGAAAGCAAGACAACCGGATGTACTCACCTTCGTACCTTTGAGTTATGATGGTTGGCCAGGCTGACAGTTTCGACTCGTCTGGCCATACTGTAGTGGATTTCAAAAAAGAGAAAACTATCGGGTCCGGAAAAGCATCTACTTTCCGCATTGGTAGCTTCCATAATCAAGTCAGTATGGAGGTATGGCCGTCACTCTTTTTGTTTGCCTTCAACTAACAACACTACTTTTCGTATTCCGCTTCACGAAAAAACAAGGGGTCACTGTGAAGATTTCATTCTTCTCTTTTCTTTCAGTTCATAAAGAAGCCTTCTTTCTTAAGAAAGCTATTTTCATCAAGGAGTGACGAACTCGGACATTCACGTAGACTCAAGACTAGTTTTTCATTCAGAACTACTACAATCCCACATTTGTGTCAAAGAGTAGAGGCGAAGAAGAAACTACTGACTGAATAAAGAAGGGGGGCGGGCTCCAGACAGATAAGGATTCTATTTAGCATAACTAACAAGGATTTCATTCATGTGGAGAAAATGGAACGAAGAACCAATACCCAGATTAGTCTGATTATCTTACTGTCGAATATCAAGAGAAATGTGGAGCATGACCGAGCGGTCAGGCAGGAGATTACATGGATTTCTCGATGATTTCCATTCACATCTCGAGTCGTTTCGTTAGATCTTATCTACATACAAGACTTCTCAACTGAGCAAATGAGGAAAGAGAGTCGGTTTAAGCACAGACCGTTTTCCTACCAATGGAGATCTATCTTCTTCTTACGATAACACTTAGGGTACTTATCCTAATGATGCTGTACAAGACTTCTAGACCCCAGCCGATGAAGGGTCTAACTATATTCTTTTAGCTAGCATAGAGCTAGCTCTTCAATAGCCTCTTCCCATCGGTACCGGTACAAAGAAAGAGTCATGAACACACCTGTAATGCCAACGGACCTTCAATGGTTGTGAAGAAGCTTTCACCATCTCCTGGTGAAGTGGATTCATCCAGCTGAAGAAGATGGGCATCCTTCTGCTAACGGAGAGGTGTTGATAGGACGTATATAGCCGCTTAGGCGCGTAGAACGGAAATCACCTAATCATGGCTTTTTCTAGCCTTCCCCTTCTTATGAGTGAGGGCATATCCTAATGAATTAGACGACTCGAAAGGAACCATTAGAGGAAGGGTGGTCTACGATCAGTGAGGAAACTGGCCCAAAAAAAGAAGAGAAAGGATCTGAATTTTCATCGAACTCTTTGCTTGCAGTTGACATAATGACTGGTGAATTCTCCATGCCGTGAAAGTCATTGTTCACTATATCCACTCCCAGCTGAACAGATTTGAAGACTGGTCCTCGCTACACCCTAAATGAATGGGGAAGGAAGCAAGATTGAAAGTATACACCCCTGAACTGAAAGTCATTCACGGCTTACTTTCTCGTGCTATGGACTTTTGATTTCAAATCCAAATTGCTAGGAAGTGAATAATCAATCCTTTTTGAAGCCAGGCAGTGTCTCCATGGTGTGAGGGCTAGCAGGCAGGGTCCCAATCTTTCTCATTTCTTTTTTGCAGATGATAGCCTTATTTTTTCTTTAGTTAATGCAGCTGAATGTATAGAGATCAGGAAGATCTTGCAAGTATATAAGGGAGGCTCGGGCCATAAAAGAAATCTAGACAAGTCTGCTATTTTCTTACTGAACTGCTCACCTGAGGTGAAAGAGCTTGCAAAAGACATTTTTCAGGTCAATATTCTGACCCTACCATGATGAGCAGATCTTTGAAGAATGCTTTTCAGAGTCTTAAGGAAAAGGAGAGAGTTTGGAAGAGAGTCCAAGGGTGGAAAGAGCTTCTTCGAATCTGAAACAGATCCGTGCCATGTCATTATCATGAAAAGAAAGAACCACGCCTCGTCTGGTATTCTTCATTGGAAAAGATCACACCGCTTGTTCATCAAAACATCGGAGTCGTGAACGGCAAAAGGACTGATCGCTACTACTACTAAGAGCCATGCGAGCTCCGCTAACTGCGTCACTTATCTAGCCTGGGTCCGGAAGTCACTGCTTTCACCCTTTGCGCTAACAACTGAGCTAACAGTTGGGGATTACATAGCAATAGCTGCTCCTAGTTCACACACCAAGGTAAAGAGAAAAGAGAGAAGACCTATTACTCTTCCCAGCCAACCAACCGTGAACAGGGTGAGTAGGGGGCCTTGCTCTGGTCAATTCAAAACAGTGTTTTTCGCTATACCTTCTGTCTATCAAAACGAGAGTTTCGGACACCTTTTCCGTTTTGCATAGGCTATTTTCTAATTCTCTCGAAATCGGACATATGCGGCGGTTATTTGAAGGGGTTCATTTGCTTAAGTTGGGGAAGGAGGGATATTTAGAAGACCATTACTTTAGCGGATCTCTTATCTATCTAAAAAAGAAAGTTGGGTTGCTCTTCTTTCTAACAGTGGATTCTAACAAGGCTAAGAGGATACGGATATAAGACCAAGAGCATAGCATCTTCGACTTCCTGGTATTCAATCTAGAGAAAAGCTAAAAAACATATTCTTAGATACGAGACCTAGCCTCGAATTCTCTTTTAGTGAAAGCTCAATCCCAACTCTCTTATCTGGTGCAGAACCCACTATTGCCATTTCATCTCAAAATCGAGCTGCAGTTCTTCTTTCAAACCTAGCGCTCTATCAATTCCGTAACTCTCGATAGCAGCAAACTCCACTTCTTCAACAAGAGAAAAGATCACATCGGCAAGAGCAAGTCAAGTCTGAAATGCCTCAGAAAGTCTCGGCTTAGCTGCATTACCTTCCTACCGATGTCATACTAGACTCTATTATGACCTGAGGTGAACTACCTTAAGCCTCGAAGTCACTTCTCCTCCCTCTCGCCTGGTGAGAAAAAAAGCATTTAGCCTTCATCCATTTTATTGACCTCCCTACTTCTACTTATTAGATACGTGATAGCACTAAGGCAAGAAAGCTATTGATATTCCATTGCCCACATTTACACTCTCAAAGAGCTTCTTTGTTCAAAGTCAACCTATTGGTCACTTCACTTTCACTTCCCTGTCCTTAGCTTGGCTAGCTTGTCGAAAGCTGTCATGTAAGAAACCAAACGTAACTGCTCCTTAAAGTCGCACCTCGGTACAACTCTTCTTGTCAGGAGTGAAATAGAAGTTGAAAAGTGAGAAGTGTAAGAGTTCAAATAGAAAGTCTCAAAGTCTCAGGAAAAGGGCACGAGAAGAGTTGTAAGGATAAGCTAGTCTTCCAAGACAAGAAAGAAGTGCCCTTAGCCTTCTGATTGAGTTTTCATTTCATTTATCCACCCTATCCTCTGAGTGAAATGAAAGCTCCTTTTAGTCTCGTTTCATTCCAGAAAACCTAACACTTTGAAAGAATGGCTTGCCTCAGATCCCCTGTTTGCAAGATCTTGCGGAAGGGAAGGAAGACTTTCTCGGTTTCAAGGATCGAAGGAGAAGTTTTGGTTTGGTCAGCTCTGAACTCACTTGATTGAAAGTCCAATATCTTCTTTGTTTGGAAGGGGAATGGTAGTTGAGTTTTCTCTTTATCTTCTTATCACTTACTTACTTGTTTGTCCACCATGCGTACTTCTAACAATGCCTCCTGAGGTTGGTTGCCGGATCTTTCTCTTTTCACATGTGGGTTCATCACATAGGAAACGGTCTTTGACAACCAATTGGGTAAGTGAGTTGAAGTCATCCTTAGCTTACTAGAATAGAAGAAGATCGGGGGGGTATGAGCGGTACTAAGGAGGGAGGAGCTTATCTTCTCAAAGACAGAGAAGGAAGGAAGGCAGCCATATAAGGTGGATTACAATGTGCTCACCACCTGAGGAAGCTCCCAGCCTCTCTTAGCATTTACGATGCTTTTATGATGTCCCCCGAATTGAGGGAAACTCTAGTCAAAGCGTTACTAGAGCCAGAGGTGTTCCTTGCTTACTTCGCCAAGAAAGACTTGGAAGAAGCACAGTACCTCAAGGAGATTCCCGGAGTGGAGTAACCTTCTCCGATGAAGATCTATTGCTAGGCACATCAGACCACAATCGTCCTCTGTCAGCGATTGTAAACGGTACAAAATGGAACCGTATCCTAGAGATCCTGGGCTTCAGTTCACATTATGAATGTAAAGACTTTAGCCCGCTTGATACGGACAAGCTGAGCTCTGAGAAACTCATGCTCAGAGGGTTCAATGAACAGGGTGAGAAGGCACTCCCTATCACCCTCCCGCTAGTTTGGTGATCTGAGGACTGAAGCAAAGTTTCACATCATAGATTCAGACACCTCTGACAATGCATTGATTGGTAGGCCGTGGATCCATGAGTACAGATGACCTCAACGCTTCATCAATGTATGAAATATCAGCGTGACGGGGTTGAGTACTACAGGGTGATACCCAAGCAGTGTATGAAATCGGCTTGTACGAGGATGCAGAGCATTACCTTCCCCGCCAACAGGGTGAGGATGGACCTCGTAAGCCCCAGGTTCTTCCAAAGGTAGCACCAAATTCCGACTGCCGACGGGGTACCTCCTACGCCGTATCGGCGGCAGGATGGGTAGAGGAAGAGTCCTCTGAAGTTGAGCAGAATCAGTGCAGAGTGTCAGAGCCTGCAGCAGAACAAAAAGTGAAAAACAAAGTCTAGGCCTCCTCTCCTTTCAGTCAGTATAAGTACTCCTTCCTGCTTTGCTCGAGTATAGCAAGCTTCCCTCGCTTTGGTATAGCAAGCACCAGTCGAGTATAGCAAGCCTCTCCTTTGTCACTGACCTCACTCGGCTTCAAGACCAGTGGTAGATATGAGAACGTTCTATGTGCCACAATAAAAAGGCACACTGAGCGTGGGATCTTTTTTGATGGTTTCAGGTCCACTGAAGGCAAAAAAAGTTGTAATCCTTCTTCACTTCAAATGATGAAATGAAAGATCTTCTAGTTTCGTATTACTCTTATCCTTTAGTAGTATCTGCTTTCTTGCCATCAAAGTGGTCAGCTAAACAGGCCGGCCTATGTGACCAGTTGTGGCGTACTGACTTACCCCAACAAGGCGCTAGTTGGGATATGTGGAAACTCCACACACAGCCCTTAGGCCTGTGCAAGCAGGGGTCAAGTCTCAAAAAGAGGCTGAAGAGGATCTCGACTTAAAGAACTGGATTCTTGGAGACTCGCAGCTCATTATCAACCAAGTAGTTGGAATCTAGAAAGTTCTCAAGCCAGAGCTAGTAGAATATCAGAAAAGAGTGATGGAGCTGCTTGGATATATTCCTGAGGTCATCTTGATGAGAGTGCCCCGACGCAACAATGGTAAGGCAGATGCACTCGCCAAGATTGCTAAAGAATTGGCAAGCAAGTTCTCTTCTCCCATCACATCACGGTGTTGATCCAGAATCGACGGATCTGTCTCCTGCAAATGAGGAGACATCCCATTCTGAGTCCACCTTGATAGCTTTGCAAGTAGATGAAGCGACTGGAGGAAACCCTTCATTGAGTATCTACAATGTGGAAAACTCCCCGAACCCTCTCTTGCATCTCAAGTCAAAAGAGAGCTCTGCTTTTGTTAATAACACTTTGTACCGACGCTCATTTCACCAATTGTGGCGATGCCTTGGCAAAGAGGAGGCCCAAAAGGTCATGGGTGAGGTACATTCCGGATTGTGGAGCACACCAATCCGGGGCCCAAGATGAAGCTGAAAATTCAGCGGGTACTATTGGCCCACGCTCAAGACTGTGTAAATCACGCTCGTAGGTGTCATCAGTGCCAGGTTCATGGAACCGTTTTGCACCAACCTCCGAATCCTCTCCATCCAACGGTGGTTTCATGGCCTGGGGTACGGATGTAGTTGGTCCTATTGATCCTCCATCATCCAAGGGTCATAGGTTTATCCTCGCCGCTACGGATTACTTTTCTAAGTGGGCTGAAGCAGTTCCACTAAGAGAGGTTAAGGCAGACAATGTCTTAGAATTCTTCAGGGATAATAAAGAAAATAGAAACCGGATAAAATCGTATATCGATTTGGTGTTCCTCGCCGGATCATATCCGACAATGGCACTGCCTTCCGGAGTACAAAAATCAATAGATTTGTTCGCCGACATCACATAGATTGGCGGTACTCGACGATTTACTATCCCAGGGCTAATGGCTTAGCGGAGGCTTTGAACAAGACTTTGGTACAACTTATCAAGAAACTTCTCGCTAATAACAAGGCATGAAAAGTTGGCAGAGGCCTTGTGGGCCTACCGGACTACTTATCGTACTGCAACGCAGTCTACTCCTTATGCTCTCGCCTTTGGAGTCGAAGCTGTCTTGCCTCTAGAGATAGAGTTTCCTTCATTGTGCATTACAAATTCACTAAGGATACGAGTGCCCAGCTAAGGCTGGAAGAACTTGAGAATCTCGATGAGGTCAGTCAAAAAAATTCTGAGCGTGCTAGAATGGCCCAAGCGCATGACAAGTTAGTCCGGCCTAGAACCTTTCGAGCTGGAGACCTTGTTCTTTTTCTTCGGCGGCCAATCGTAAAGGCGGCAAGTTTTAGCCAACTTGGGAAGCTGGAACAAGCTTACGAAGGAGGATCATACCAGCTTGTTGACTCTGAAGGAGGCCATCCCATCCGTAGTAGGAGTCTCTTTTCAAGATAGTTCTTTTGTTCAGACTGTCAGATTTTCAAATCTCCCAACCTTTCTTTGCTGTACTTTGGACATCCTAGCGCCTTCTGCTTGCCCATTTTCAAGACTTCTACTTGAAAACTTACTTTTGTTTGAAAGACTTTCTATTTTCTCGTCTGGCTCGCTAGCAAAACAAAGCACTTAGGAACTCGAAATGCAGGGACCAACGGATCAAAACTAGATACCCTACTGGCTGGGAAGAGTGCTTTCTTCCTATAATAAACCCTAAAAGGTCCGTTTCATATTCTATCATACTGGTCTTTCTTATAGATAAAGAAAAGTGAAAACTAGAATAGGTAGCTGCCTCCGCCGCTGCATGAACATCTAGCGGTGAACCTCCTCGGCAGTAAAGCAACCTCTCCTTGAAGTTTCTTTCTCTATGTAATTTCATATCTAACAATCATTCAGTCTTGCTGAATCAAGTTTGTTGTTTGTTTACGATAAGCCAGCGCCCAATAGAGCCTAGCCCTGAGGACGGACCGAAATGGTCTAGCGAAGCTGGTTCGCTTGGTGTACTCGAACTTGACACAGCTTTAAGGAGAGAATAATTGAAAGGTGAGTTATGTATGCCCATTTTGTATCATTTTGTATCTATATTGTGTAGAAAGTGTAGAAAAAAACATCATGATACAAAAGATAGATTACTAAATTGTGTATCAATAAAAGAGAGATTGGGTGGGTGTTCAGTCGTTCCTCTTTTCAGTACTAAGGCATTTTAGGTTTCACTCCAGCTGGATTAAGTACATCCGTGCGATGTTTACTAGCTAGCTGGTTTTCTGTTCTATAAAATGGAGGAGTACACGGTTTCTTCAAGTCATCACGGGGATTGCGACAGGGAGACCCATTGGCGCCATCACTCTTCATTATTGCGGAGGAGGTCCTTACTTACTATGTTCTAGCATTCATGCCCTCGATCCGACGGTCCTCATTCTCCCACTTGGCAAGTTGCTACTTTGCTTTGAACAACAAAGTAAAGGATGCTTTCAGAAAAAGTCTTTCCTAGGAATATTCCTTCTTTCTGTCCGGATGATCCCTGGCCATCCACTTTGGGGTTAGATCAAAAATGTGACGACATCTAGTTCCGAGGTTGGCCTAACTTGATGACACGCTTATCGAGTTTTCCGACCTGCGTAAAGCGTCTTTCTTGCTCGGTGATCAGTCAATGAAGTCATTCTGGATCCCTAACTCGAAAGACTGAATAGCTAACGGCCGTATGGCATCTATCCATCCATGCTGAAGTAAGTTTTTGAGGCTGAGGCGCTAGTTTGGAGAGGGATAAGGAAATCAATCCAAATGGATTTCTGATCTCAAAGTGTGTTTGACTTCTGGCAATCTTCAGTTGAAAGCTACAACTCCTCAGTGCAGTGCTAGTGTAGTGCTCCTTGGAAAAGATCCTTGTGAAACTTTAGCAGCCTCTAGCTCTATAGACTATTCAACCATTGAAGAAAGCGGTTTCGGAAACTCAGAAAAGAAAGAAATCTCAAATTCTTTTTAGGTGATGGAAAGCACTACTGCCTTATGCTAGAGATGAATTGGTGAAATAACTAACTTATAGCAGCTACTTCAATTCCCTTTCTCATTCTAAAGATCTATTTCTATAAGCAGATTCAGGTCTTGTTCCAGATAGCTTGAACCAGAAGAAGGAGCAAAGTTTATGGATTTCGGAAGACTTTCAGTACAAGCTACGTTCACGAAGTGAGGTCTTGCTAGAGTGGGGAAGGGCCAATTGAAACTGCTACTGAAAATGAAGCCTAATTGAGTTCAGAACAGAAAATCTTCTTTTTTACTTCACTTTTAGAAACAGTAGAATAGAAGAGGTGCGTAGCAAAAGTTCTAGCTTAGATAGCTAAGACTTCCGACGAATTGAATTCTTTTATCCGAACTTACCCCGAATTTCTTTTCAATTGAGTTATCAGTCTGGTCTTGTTCCGCTTGTACGCCGCTCTTTGTGCCGGCGCGGGTCTGGCTTGGAATCCATCTGCCTAACAATCTCATAGATAGAAGGAAGTAGAACAATTTCGGTCTACACCTTACTGGAGGAAGAGGTCGGATTGCCTAAACTACCCAATACTACTCGCCATTCAAAAGAGTCCACTAAAGCTAAAGGTAAAGACTTCAATCAAAAAATCTCGTGTCCGTCTGTGCTGTTTCGAATGATCGGGTTTCAACGGCATCCCAAAGCACATGGGGATATGGGACGCGTGTCTAGTTCTCATTGGAAAGAGAAGAAGGAAAGGTGCGAGCAAAGCAACTTCAGCGCAGGGTCCAGAGTGAGCATCCATCTATTCCCTGTCCCTTAATCGAATGGCGATGTAGTTTTCATTCCGGGGTCCAGACCAGTCCGAATCTAATTCCTTAGTCTGCCAGTTTCAGTATTTGTCTCTGCTTAAAGAATAGTTGCCCAGCCAATTGCGCTAGCCCCTCCAATTCCAGTGAGATCAGTGCCCCTTCGAGTATTTACTGTATTTTCTATTCTAGTATTTGCCTACCCCTAAGTAGTAGTTTCCTATAGATAAGTAGAAGTCTTTATTAAAGCTAGCAGCAGTAATTCTTGCTACGCACCTTTCTTTCCTGCCATCACCAGTTGGCCATACCGTAGTGTGAGCACCATTATTGGAATTTTTCTCTTTCAAGCCCGCACATTATGGACAGTGTGGGAATACCTACAATAGGGGACAGACATAGACAGACCACAGGAATCCATACCTGAAAGCTGTGAGGTGAGGGGCATAGCTACAATGAAAAGGAAAGCGTAGATAACCTTGTGAAGGCACGCAAAGAAAGTCAAGCTTAGTTATAATGAATATGAATAGAGAGGAAAAGCAGGAATGAATGACGAGCCGACCTTCACTGCAGACCGATGAGGAGTAGATCGACCCATCCCCTAAAGGAAAGGAGAAAGACTAGCCTGCCCTTCCAATAGGGGTTCTAACGGGTCAGGTATCCACCAGCCAATCGTGTTGATACGGTGGCCATACCCAAAAAAAAAGCTTGGCATAGCAGCTCAAACTCTCGGGAAATGGGAGTTCTAACCGGCTCTAGCCCCAATTCAAAAAAATGGATTGGACCGAGGTTCGTGTGGGAGGGAATAGGAACTAAGAACGATGGTTCAAGGTTGAGCTCACCGGCTGCCCTACGTCAGTAGTCTTCCTAACTTCTATTCCCTTTAGAAAACCTAGTAGCCTAGTGCCTTTCTGCACTTGTCCCTAGTTACTGCTTTCTCTACGCATGCTTTTTCCCTCCCTAGCCTTTTGAGCACTCCGAGAATAGACGAGGATGAGATCCACTACTTTCTATACTATCCAAGATGATCCATAGTTCTACTGGTCAAAAGAAAAAACTTGAGAAAAGTCTCACTTTAGCTCTATCACCCTTTCAGTTTCAGCTCATTCGCTACTCAAACTGCATCCAAAATTGTGCGCCCTCAGCACTCTGAGGAGATTCTAGTCTAGTATCACGAAGCATATAACTCAGTTCTCATAGAGACAACTTAATGAAGTCAGTATCTTAAAAAAACTTGAAAATATCCCAAGAATAGAATCCCGGGCGGTAGGGCCCAAGCATTCCAAGATCACAAGGCGATGTGGGATAAAGAAAAGAGGTGTTACTGGACTTTGTCTAATGATGCCTAGGGCAATTTCCTAGGGCTTTTGCTTGAGATGCAATCTCAAGACTAGGTTTAGTTGACCCGGACTTCTCCGGTTGTGCCTCAAATGGTCTTTTAGGACTTGTGCTTGAGAACAGACTCAAGTCTAGTTTGTTTATCCTGGACTTCTCCAGTTGTTCTGAATAATGTGAAAGAGACTCCAATTAGGGAGAATCAAAGGAATTCGGGTGGTCTCCAAACTTGGAAGACAAAGAGTTTTGAGTGATTGACTCCAAGCTATGAATTAGAGGTTATCCACTGGGAATAAAAAAATGGCATACTATGACCAACGCCAACATGTTTGAAAGAATGGAACATTCCACTTGGGATATGATTTCAAGGATCTTACCCAAATTTCCATTTACCAACACATGCTTATGAGCAAAATGTCTTTCTGAAGGGAAGTGCCTCTCTTTTTTTTTAGGTGAATTGCATGCTATGTTTCATGCAAACAACACACAAATGATGATTTGGTCTACTTTGAGACAATGCAAGTTTCTTAAAATAGATGTCAGTTTTGATGACCCAGACCCGAAAAAAAGCTCTCTTCTTCTTTTTTTGAAAAGAAAAATCTATTATCGATTCAAAGATTTTGGTTTTGATAACCCAGACCAAGTTCAGACCTATTTCAGGGAACTAAACTGGGTAACACGAGAGTGAAATTCTTCAATCCAAAGTAATCTTGAAGGGTCCATCCCATATTGTTAAGGTGATTTAACCACATGGCAGAGGATTTCTATTCGTATCCATGGGTTGCCTTTAGTAGGGAGCCCTACGAAAGAACTTGGATATCCTATTCACAAAAGTGTACAGATATTTCATCTTCAGAACCCAAATTGACTGGGAGAAAAGAGATTTCTCTAAGGTGAAAATCGATTCATTGAATCTAAGCCCTTGGGTAAATTACTCCCAGAAGCCAAAGAATGAAGACTTTTGAGTTTTGTTGACAAGTCTATTATGAATTGGACTGTGGTGAACGGCTTGACGAAGGCGCTAGAAAGTCAGTGGTCTAGCCGCAAAAGCGAATGGTGCGACCGCATGAACGACTAAGTAGTGTTTCTAACAAGCCCAGTTGAACAAAGAAAAGTCAGCATACATACAAGACATCATTTTGGGAAATTCCCACTGCTTCCTTAGTTTTCTTATTTAGTTCGATGGTCAAAATATCATCAATGGATGAACGCTTCGCCCTTTAGAATCATTCACAGACTTTCTTATTCATTGAAAATGACTTTGCTCGCACCTTTCTAAGGTGGGATGGCTCTATCAGAGGGGATGGAATGAAAGTAGTCCCTCCACGACCTAGCTTCCTTGCGAGTAGTTTTCAGATACTTTGATCCCAGGTTCGAGTCCTACTTGTTTCGAGGTCAATCTATGGAGGAATGAGATGCAGTGACAGTCGATTTCATTATTGCGTAGAAAAACGGATTCACTCTATCGGATGGCTTCACATGCGATAAAGGTAGCCAAGAGAACAGAGTCAATCTCGCATGAAAGGCTTCGATAGAATGATCAGTCGTGACACTTTCAAGAAGGCGATCGAAGGACCATTCAAAAGTAGCCATCTCGAAATGTCTATTTTAGCTCAGTCAAGTGTTTTATAAAGCGCCTCGTGGGTCTGGGTTCGACTCCCGCTCCCCATTGCACCATAATTTGGTGTTTTGAAGCCCGGATGGATAAGGTGCGAAGCAAAAGAATTTTTCAAAAAATCCCATTTGACTCAGAGACAGGCATGGTTGGATAGTCTTATGACTTTGATCCGTCAGATCTATTCTATTCATAGAAAGTAAGTCAGCTAAGTAAAAGAAGCAGAGAGGCGCCCTAGAAGCTGACCTCGAAGTGACTTCGAATCGGGATTAGCTATGAACCGTAACTTCAATCAATCGGTCTCGCTGGTTGAAGGTTGACCAGGCAAAGCAAATGCGGAATCATCATAGGCGCTTGCACAAAACCATCTTCCTTCCCTCTTTCCTAGAAACTAGCCCCTTCTTCTGTGAGCTAGGTCCATGGTTGCTACTTCCTCGTCTCTGGGAAAAGGTAAAAACGACGCCGATGGTCAGTCACTTGGGCTACTTTAGTGGGATCGTGAGACTCGTGCTTCTATTCTCTGGAATTTGATTCACATTTCCTTGAATTTGCGGTTTTTTGAAAGAAAAAAAAAGTGCCCCTAAAAACGAAAAAAAAGTCAAGCCGGGAAAACCGCTTTGCTCGTTGTCTAAGGAAGCGAATGCTTGCTTTTTAGGAATATGTACTACGATATAGCAAGCTATCCTCCCCTTCCAATTATGATATTGCTCATCAGTACTTTTCAGACTTCCTCTGCTTTACTTGGAAGGAAGGCTGCCTAGGAAACGGGCGTACAGATCCCTTCTACAAAGAACTCTCAGCGAAATTCTTTAGGCAGTTCCTACCGTTCGTTGTATTCTCATTCATCTTCTCCTTCCTTTTCATGCTCATGAGATCGTTGAGGCTTTTCAAAGAATCCCAACAGAGGAAGGGGTCAACTGCCTCAGCTCAGAGCTAATCCGTCAAAGGTTTTGACTTTCAGTCTGCTACCGTCTCATCCTCGATAGAATGATCAGTGCAGAGATCTTGAAAGTTTTGTAGTCTTCAGCAGAGTCAGATCCTGCACCGAAGAACTTCGGGAAGTTCTCTAGGATTATAAGATCACGCATGGGCCCTGAGGGGCTGTAATGCCAGTGGGGTGGCGGATAGCCAGCTTTAGGAAGAATATGAATCATCTGATGGTTCTGTTCCATCTTCGTTTCAGTTTTTGATCTTTTTGGATCGTGCTAGTCAGTGCCAGTCAGGTATATAGATGCTTGGGTTCGACAAAGTTGACTGTCAGACTTGCAGGGTTCTCAACTGTTCTACTTCCAATTTGGAAAGGTGCAAGGTCGCTAGTGGATGATTTAGTCCACTGAGTGTGTGAGAAAAGATTCTTGGTGGGCAACTACAATAAGCAGACTGACACTCTCCCCAGTGGAGTCGCCACGCAGATACTCTTTTTTGGTCAGCTTGTCTTTGCTCGACTGAAAGGATATATGATATAAAGAAGAGAGATATGAAAGAGATCTTTTCTTTATATACGATCTTTCTGGTATGAAAGAAAGACAGAAAAGAAAGAGATATTCCTTCCATACTGGTATGAAATCAGATACGATATTTCATAGATATTTCCGGAAATCAATCAATATATTCATTCCAGCCGGTAGGAAATCTAATAAATCAAGAAAAATTTGAAATACAAGAATATTAGGCACAATTCACGGATTTGAATCAAAAAAGTTTTTTCTTCAAAATTTCTATTCAATCAATATCTTGAATACAGAAATACTGAAAGAAAGACATCAAACTGCCATCTAAATAAAGAACAACAAGCATGAAATTCTAATGAACATGAAATCTTGTATTGCATATTTCGGATATTATGTTCTTCATTTAGAAAGCAGAGGTGGCTCGAGCAAAGGAGCTTGCTATACTCTAACCGAGAAAGAGATGGTCTTTTCGAGCAGTAGACCTGCCCTAAAGGACTCTTTCTCTTTGGCTTTAGGAAGAGGGCTGCCACTGTCTCTGCACTCAGTTGCATTCCTTCATTATACGTATAAATACCTTCCACTTCACAGGCTCATCTCCTGATCTGATAGTCGGGTCAACCTTCTCAATCGATGTCGTAGTCTAAGATACGGGTCGAAAGAATTAATTGAGCTGCTCCTTGCCTCTCGAGTCTTCCCAGCTTCTTAGACTAGACCGCTAAAGCAAAATGAAGATCAAATTCCCATGGGCTTAGGATTGCCTTTCCCTGACTCTATAGGTAGGAAATGACCTGGCTTACTTGATTGCTTCTGCTTCACCCACAAGGAGAGAAACTGGGATGAGTACTACTAGTGGGCTGGATTCTTCCTCTTCTCTAGCTATTTCTTTTTCATGGAATAGGGGTTCGGGTGAATAATGTGATAACTCATCCATGCGGGTAGTCCCTATCTGCTGTCATGCCCCTCTAAAGGCTGTGTCAAACAAAAAAGAGTCCAATATCGTAGAGAAAGAGAGAAAGCCGCTTCTTCGGATTGGACTTGGGCCTCAGCGAAGGTAAAGACAAAGACAAGGTCCTTCTCTCGTAGCTATGTCCTCAACTATGAGCGCTACTGGAGTGAGGTTTCGTATATAATAGAGTGGCAGTTGCCTATTGACAGAAGTCATCTCTACGCACACTCACCTGGAAATGGAAGACTGAAAGCCAGAGTCTTGAAACTAAGCTAAGGAAGCGGACCTTGTTCTCTTTCCGGACTCGTCAATGAAGTCTGAAGTCAGAACAACTTCTTGGCCTCTGTGCCGTTAGCTGCGAACTCAACTCACTCTTTTGTCATCGGCTCATCTCCTTCTATTTCATGAAGTGGGCTCATACCTGACTCGCGAAAGACGGACCTTCTCCTTCTCCTCATCCATGATATGTCGCTTTCATTGAACTAGTACTCGTTTACTTTGAGGAGTCTGAAACACCTCCCTATCTTCCAAGAATATAGGAACTGCTTCATTGCTCCTTTCTTCACTCTGATATGGAATCCTCTTTCCTTCCTCTAGGAAAGTGATTTGAGAATATGAATAGACGGGAAGCCCTCCTATAATTCTAATCGAGGTCAATTTCTGATATCAGTCTCAGGTCCAACTCTAATACAAGGAAGGAATGTGTCTGGATCACTACTTGAATACAGCTATGATGGTCAACTAGCTTATACTTATAGAATAAGCTACGCTTGACTCTTTTCTTCTCTCTGGGGTTTCCTTCGTAATGAGTGTGAAAGAATTTCTTATTGTAAGCAGTAACTACGCCTAAACGCGCTAATGACTACCAATAAGAAAAAAATCTAGCGCCTTATCATCCGTGAAAGAGAAAGATCTATTCTTTACTGGCCAGTAAAAGTAAATAAGAGTAGAAAATTAAACAAGGAAACAACCATTCTTTGCTACGCACCTTCCCTTATTACTCAGGTTCAAAAAATTCTTCTTGTCTAAACTATCTTTCTTTTATCCCCGAACCAACCCCCCCTCTCGCACAGAAAAGATTAGTCTTCTAAAAACACTTCAAGCGTTTCGCTGTTTTCATAGAGTCCGCCCCTTCCTACACTTTTCACTTCTTTTATCTAACTAGCTTTCCTGGAGAGTATCCCAGTGAATATGAATATCTTTTGAAAGAAAAACTAGTGAATTAACAGGACGTATCACTGCTAGTACATCCTTTTGACTATTTTTTTGCCTTGCCAAGAAAGAAGTCGAGAACTATCTAGAAAGACATCCAACCCTCTATACTCTAGATAGGTCTAGGGTTAGTTATTAGTTCTTTCTGGAATCTTGCTTTCCTTTCCGCCTTGCTTGCACTTGGGCCACAAACTGGCACTGGGCTTACCTGATTCCATACCTTCAATTCAACCTTTCAACTCCACAGGCAAGCGTGATAACTCCCACCAAGAAGAGAAGGGAGGGGTCTTTGCTGGCTTTCAACTTACGCGAGAAAGGGGGTTTTATGAGTCCTAGTACAACATTGACCTCTCGCACAGACCGGAAAATCTTGTTTTCAACATATAGATTCTAAATAACAATAAGGGAGGAACTCGACCTCGGCGGAATGAGGACCAAGTTTTTGGGTTTCCTATTCCTTCCATATGAACATGAACGTAAAGGGGAGAACGAATGGCTCAGGAATCGACTGGTTCCGAGCGGACTGTGAGTTGCTGCTTGGATTCTCGTAGAAGAGGAGCCGTTAGCCACTCGAGCCTGTCTCCTCCATGGGGTCAATCTAAGGCCCTAACGCAGGATACTTTTATTGAACTTGGAAAGAGAAAAGGAACATCGACCGGGTTGCAAGCTTACTTGATCTTTCCCGACAAGTGATCTGCAAGCTAGACCAAGGAACCTAACCATAGAGTGAAATATGCATCCAACCCTGGAACGAGAGACAATGAATAGGCAAGCTAGCTTCCTAGCGAAAGAATCCTTTCCCCTCCTCAACTCTTTTTCTCTTCCAATTGCTGCTGTCTGTCTTGGTGCTGCTTTAGGAGGAGTTTGAATGCGGAGGATTGATTGCTTGATAGGTGCGGTCCCGAGAACCTGCTCCTTCACAGTCGCACCTTGCCTTCTTTCCTTGCTTTGGTGCTAGAAAGTAGTAGTAGACCCGCTCCTTTTGTTAGCTTTCTGTGATATGGCTCGTGGTATAGTCTAACTCTTAGTAGCTGTTCTCTCCTTCCCTTATTCCTCCGCTTCCATTGATTAAAAGCATTGGCGTTAAGGACGCTCTCTGTTCCTTGGGCTTGCCTGATTGAACGTCTATGGATTCGGGAATCATAGGACCAACGGAGTAGAAGCATTCGGATCCTAACCACCTAGGTAGGCCGCCCACAGGTCGGATCCTATTGCATGCACCTATGATGGCCCACTGCTAATCGACTGGAGCGAGATTGACGGGTTCCTGACAGAGCCCGAGGAAGATTTTTTTCGGGTAGTAACTGCAAATATGGTTTCAGTCGAAGAAGATGGGCAAGAAATCATGACTTGGGAAGATAACCCCTCTGAATAACCTCGAGAGAACCTGAAACCAGTACCACCCACAGATGATGAAGTTCGACAGGTTTACCTGGGAACGGAAGGCGACCCTCGCCCAATCTTCCTAAGTGCCAGCCTATCATCAGAGGAAGCTGAACAAAACAATACGTCCAGCTCCTTAAGGAATACTTGGACATATTTGCCTGGAGTTACGCTGAGATGCCTGGGCTAGACCCTTACCTGAAATCGCACAGGCTGAATATCCAGATGCTAGGCCCATCAAGCAAGCGCAACGACGCTTTCATCCACTCCTCATGAAGAAGATTGAAAAATCAGTATAGAAATGGAAAGGATGTGGGTTTCATAAGAGAAGAGAAACATCCCGATTGGTTGGCAAACATTGTTTAAGTGACCAAGAAGAACAGGCGGATTCGGGTTTGCATTGACTTCAGAGACCTGAATAACGCATTCCCTAAGGATGAATTTCCTCTGCCGATCGCGGAAATCATGATAGACAATACCTGCAGATATGAACAGATGTCTTTCATGGATGGTTTGTCTGGGTATAACCAAAGAAAAATGGATCCAGCCAAGAAAAGGCACACGTCCTTTAGAACTCCCTTCGGTACGCATGCTATACAGTGATGCCATTCGGTCTCAAAATGCTGGTGCCACCTACCTTACTAGAAAGGGCTATGATGCAGATATTTCGAGATCAACAACATAAAAGAAAACAGTAGAGTGTTACGTGGATGACCTCGCAGTGAAAAGCAGAAAGAAGATCACCTCGCAGATCTACGAAGGGTCTTAGAGAGACTTCTGAAAGCACAACATGAGGATGAATCCCCTCAAATGCTTTCAGGGGGTAGTAACTGGAAAGTTCTTTGGGTTTTTTCTTAGAAAAGATGGAATCACAGTTGACCCAGCCAAAACTACAGCCATCCTTTCAATGAAACCACCAACTAACCTCCGGGAACTCAAACGGCTAGAAAAAAAGACCTCCTGAAGAAGATTCATCTCAAACCTATCAGGAAGGTGTCAACTGTTTTCACCTAATGAAGAAAGGTGCTAGATAAAGACTTGTAGAAGAAAGAAAATGAGAGACTCGGCCGGTTGACTGGAATGAAAAAAGAAAAAAAATGTGAGCACTTTCGTATTCAATGAGGAATAAGGGACGGAGCTTGAAGGAGCTTCCTATTACATTGCTTTCTATGGCTGATTAGTCTGATCCGCTCCAAGTAAGGTAAGGCTATTCTGCTATCAATGAGTTTTGATGCAAAACGTTGGAATGACGACTGATTCCCCAGCGCTGAAATGCAATAATGGAACGCATCGGCCGGGCACAGCTACGCATGGAAGACGGTCAACTTTACTGAACTGAACAAACTAGCGTTGGTTTGAAATGCACCCCAAAAGAGTCAGGCGTGGGGAATATGGTATCCACCCCGACAGTTTGAGGGAAGAGACGACTGTCTTGATGATATCATCTCTTCTATCTCCCCTTCTTGAATGGCAGAGGGCGAACCCTCTTCGTGCAACTCTTTCCGGGAAGTGAATTTGCTTCTTCTCCTTTTTCAGAAGGACTGAGTGAGTGGTCCTCTTCTGTAACCACCACTTGTCCTCCAGATCGATTTCCATCTCCTCAAAAGAACCTGGCATCCGCAGGATGCGCCTGAATTGGTTGGTTCCGGTCTTGGAACTTAACATAGAGATCCTCCCAGTTTCTCTTCGGCTTCATTTCAGAAGATCCAATTCTTTTTCATTCTTGGGGCATGCCCCATCTTATCAAAGATTCTCTTATCACCGATGGCTCTTTCATCAGGTCAGCAGAGGAGTCTTGCATGCTTGCTTGCGGTACCGTTGTCGATCCAGCCCATCCTTTCTTCTTCGTCATAAAACGGAAAACACTTCGTCCAGTGCTCAGGCTTCTGATTCGAGGTTTGGTTTGGTCCTACTTCTGATTTGATTTTGACGAAAAGGGAGGGGAGCCTTCACCCAAATTCTAAACCGTGGCACTGCCTTCTGATCAATAGAACAGGAAGAGGAGAAAAGAAAGACCACCAAAAGTCACGACCACCAAGATGCGCATAATGAATCTTTGAGAACCCATTTTGAAAACTGACGTGTGACACAAGAAGATTGCCTGAATCACGAGTCTTATATACTGTGTTACGATCACCTCATATTGATAAAAAGTCCAGAGAACAAATTGAAATGAAAATCAAGACAAAATTTATTGTCAAAAAAATGGAAATGCATGAATTGCGCAAGAAGTTCTTTCGATTAAAACACCGTGCGACTCGGAGGACATAAGACTTTTTGGTCAAGCCAAAAATCTTGCCGACTGGATGCTCCTACCCCACCATGCCTAGCCCTTGACCTTCAGAGAGGTATGAAGCGTGGAAACTATGCAAGAAGTGTATGATACAAGATGTCACCTTAAGGAGTGGCGGCAAAACTAAAAATTGATCAACGCGAGTGAACTATGCTTAGATGCTTCGCCAAACAGCACTGCATCTACGGGGGGAGCTGATGGATGAGTCTAGCACCTTTCGATTCACAGAATGTGATTTGGGACACGATAGGAGTTAGCATGCCTCGGTAGGCAAGAGATCACCAGAGTATAACACAAGATCTCCCTTTCTTGCTGTCATGGGGTCAACCTGTGAACAAGGTAAACCCAATGGGATGGGAACCAAAATGGGAGGTACCGCATTGGGCAGACGATCCAAAAGCGAAGGCTCACCCTTCAAAGTGCCGGGTGGGTGAGATAGGAGGTAGCTTGCTTCCAAGCCGGCCCCGCGAGGAATCAAGAGATCTTTGCCGGTGCTGACTTGGATCTCGGAAGAAGAAGGCAGAGACGAGCCGCGGTCGAAGCTTGGCTAATAAAGGCTAGCAGTAGTTTGCTACAGCGGTTGACAAAGCGCGATTCCATGAGATGCGGAACTCACGTGCGGTTCTGAGGGAGAGAACGTTGGTTGAGCCATTCCATCCCAATAGCGTATATTTGAGCTCAATATGAAATTCGTCTTCTTGCAAGACCGTTCGATAAGGGCAAACTGAGATTGCTTCGAAGTCAGATCCTTGCCTTTACCCTTTCCTCAACCAAAAAAATATTCTAAATTGACTATCTTTTAGTCAAAAAAATTTGATGACGTGCAGTGTCTGACTGTTCTGCTGTTGTTTTTGTACTACACCAACCTCTCGATATGCCCGAGAAAATGTGGAAATCGACTATTTCCCCGGAGAACCCTATCTAGGGCACCTCCGCATTACCATGCTGCTGGGACGTCAAAGTGTATTTGTTACCAATTTGGATTGTCTTCTAGAATGAGTTCTTTTGTCTTTCTTTTCTAACGCCTGACTTCTGGAATGAAGTTCTTAGGGAATAAGTCAAAGTAGTTCATTACGGACATCCCCCTCCTCAACCTTGTTAGCGAGTTGGGTGCTTGAGAAGGACCAAGCAGGAAATGCATCCATTCCATCCATGTACGTATCAAAAACTGATGGAGGTCATCAGGCAGCCTATCCGAACGGGACAAAGAGTTGAGTTGGTTGTCGAAAAGCCCCATTCCATTCGGCTTCGGATAAAGAGGAAAGACTGCATGGGCTTTAGCACTCGACTGAAAGGATAGGCACTAGTAGGCGCACCCCGACAAAATAGAAATTCTATGAAGAAGGCATCAGGTCGCAACTACTGACTAATGAAAGTGTGCCTTAAGCCTGAATACTCAGGGCAAGTTCAGCCTTGACTTGCTAGTGCGGCAGATTCCTTTCATGATCGGACTACCTATCTTTCTGCTTCAAATCTGTATTCAGAGCTTTTTTACAACTACTGGGCTACTTATTTCCAGCACAAAGCCCTCAATTGAATATGCTACTGCTCTGACTTTCTACCAGAATCCGAGCATTGAAGCAAGCTTTTGTCATATACCGAGTCTCTCCTTTCAGCTCTGACCAATCCACCCGTCATTGCTAATAACTGTTCCTTACTTGACTGTATGGTATGGCCACTTTTGCTTGATGTCTGGCTCACCGGATCTGGTACATGAAAATTCCTTTTCGCCTCCTTCTACCACCTAGTATACTTGTTCACTGGAAGAGTCAGAGCAATTAGTTTAGAAGTAGAAGGAAGAGTCAGACCTGAACTGTCTCAGATCGAGGGAAAGACGACGTAGTATGGCTCTCGATGTATGCGAGATAAAATGCTCCTGGGCGTGGATATGCCGATAGCTTGAAGGCTCCTTACTGAACTTCACGCCATTCTTATCTAAGTTGCTAGTTTCATGAAGCCATGAGACAAGGCGCTAGTTTACTTTGGAGGTGGTGATAAACAACATAGAGCTAGCAAGGAAGAACAGGCCCCATTGAATAAGTCTTCCTAGTCCTACTACACTACCATTCTCTTATCGTAGAAAGAACATGGGAATGGAGAGAGGGAACGAGCCTTTGGGATGGGGAAAGCGAAGTCTCCGAGGGGTCAAGGGTGAGTAGAGCTACTGTTCCTCCCAGAGGTCGAGCCGAGTATCCTCTCCTCCTCTCCTCTCCTTTCAGTCGGCCGAGTGGCTCCTCTGCCAACTCTAGATAGATCAGGTGTGGTATTCGAAGGTAGATAACGAACGGTAAGGGTATCCATCTGCCAAGGCCAGTGCTTTCTTCCTATTTGATCTTTGAGACATTCTAAATGGTCCCCAGCCAGTCAAGTCACAAAACGATTCTTTCTATTCATTCTATTAAGTAATAAGTACCGTTGGGAATAAGCCCCTGAAGTTGTTCGTTTGGTCACTTTACTTTTATGTTAGTAAAGAAAATAAGGGAGGATGGTCAAAGGATTCCATTCTTTTGATACGAGGATCTCCGAGCGGGAGTGTGAAATGGAGCCCGCGACTTTTTTGATCCTATGAGCGCTGGGTGGACAGTTGCCCTGAAACCCATAGAAGGAACCAGTGAGCTAAGCCTACCGATCTTGCCCTAAAGGCGCTAGTGAAGATGAGTGAATCTGACACAAACAAAGAATTTTCTATTCAATAGATTGTGAACTGTATGCCCACGCTAGCAGCTTCCTTGATGGGACTGAGTCTTGTCTTGCTTATCCCCGCTAGGAAATGAAATAGGGCAGGCATTGGAACATCGCTTTCTATAGGCTATAGGCGCTCCAATGGTACTTACTTAGGTATGGCTTTCTTTTCCCTCTCCGTCCCGGGCGTGGTCTGTCTCATCTAAAGTCAATCAAATTCGTTCATCCAACCAAATCCCGTACTCAAAAGAATTCTATTCGATCCTTCAATAAGGTCGACAAGAAGCACTACTACTACTTGCTTGATTTCCATCCATTCAACTTCCATTGAATGTAATCTCAGACTATACTTTCACTTTACTTTAGTTCAAAATCAGGATAGTTTTCATTAATCACCGTTTATGCAATAGAAGTCTCAGTATAGAAGTAGAAGCTCTTGATGAAAGAGAAAGATCAGGTGATGAAGGCATTCCCGCTGCTACAGTTGGAGTTAATGGTTCTAGTTCTGTGAGAGTCAAAGCTGCTGCTGGAATAAGCAGTGCTAGTGACTTGAGGAGGAGGAACCGCTATGAAAAATGTTCACGCAGAAGCGCCTATTTCTTTCTATACCTTCCTATTCTATTTATTGGGGTTTCCTTTGAGCCTCAAAAAGCTCATTTCTTTTCGACTGACTGGCTGAGTCTAGCGCCTTTACCAAGTCCAATTTGGAAAGAACTTGATCCAAATTCTTCTTTTTCTGTCTTCAGCTCTGACATGGAGTTCAACTTCCAGCCCCTGTTCTCCGGCAGTGTTCATTCATAGGTAAAAGTAAGTAAAAAGAAAAAGGTCTTTCCTCGGGGACGGCTAAAACACTTAGTGATGAAATAGCAATTGCAGCTATTTCTGTATGGCTATCTTCTACTATTGATGAACTTGTTCTATAGATGCAAGATGCCTAAGCAAGCCTATTCTTGTATCCCAATGGTTTCCGAGAAAGGTAAGAAGGCCGGGAAAGAAAGGTTCTTGGTTATAGAGAGGACAGTCGAACCTGAAAAGACAGACATTGATTGACCCACTACTACTAACCGGAAAGTCGAGAGACCAAAGAGATATTGGTTGAATCACAAACCAGACAGACAAGCATTGGTCAAAGCCCAGAAAGCCACCAACCATTGAAGCGTTCACCGTGAAGCCTGATGGGGAAGTAGCACTAATTGCGTTCCATTCACCTCTAAGGATGCTTCAAATGAGAACGTAGCACCCTAACTTCCTCTTCAGGGAAGTCAACAGTCCTCGAACCTCTTCTTTGAAAGCCCGCTTCGCTTTACTGCCTCCTGATCCTCGCCCAAGGAATATCAGGGCAAATTGTGCTGGTTCTGATGCTGCTTGAATGTCAGAGAATCTACTTCCGCACAGTTGTGAAACAACCCAAAGCCAAAGAATGCAGGAACAATCCAGCCTTATCGCAGTCCATATCATGACACGGTTCCTTATCCACTGGGTACCAAATCCCACCTTTTTCTATGTTGGATGGGCCCTACACTTATCTAATTTCATTACCGCTTGCCGGGACACTGCGACAAAATGGGTATTGCTACGCACCTTTCCTTTCCCTCGACGGTCCTGCCTACGATCTTGGGCCCCATCTATATGGGAGAGCATTTTGACGTCCATTCCTTATCTTGATAAAGACACTTTTCCGGGGAACAGCCTTATCTTTAGATTGAAATTGAAAGCAAGGAACCAAGTAGCTCGAGAGGTATTCGAGAGGAACGGTGCCGTGCTGAATCAAGTGTCGCAGCATGAACTCTGCACCTGCAGAGAACTGGTTCATCCGGGAAGTCTCCGAGAATTTCCTCATCAATACGACTTCCGATCAACTCGCCTCACCCCCACGACTGGGAGGCCTGAGGTCCCCGCTGGGTGGAACCCTACTTTCCCAGTCTCGATCTCTATCTCGTCCCAGAGCTTATTCAACTCAGCTACCATAGAAGACCTGGGAGAATAGAGCTCATCGCCTTCTCTGGAGAAGTCGCAGCTCTAGTCTCCGTGACAGTACCCAAGAGTTCACTCAGTAATCTCTGGAGCACTCTTTTCTTTCTCCATTAACTGCTTCACCAGGCCTAGAGGCTCCTCCATCTTGCCAAAGAAAGAAAAAGCAATTGAACAATAAGAGAAACGATGATAAAGGAGTCAAATGGAAACCTTTGAAGAAAGCCCTGAGCCTCATACTTATAGGCATCGATCAGTGACGCACTGCCACTTGTCAACGATCCAAGCATCTTACAGATTCAACGTTCCAGATTACAGGTGGGTTCTAGAATTCATTCTCCTGTTCTTCTCGGCTTCTCGGAAGAGACACGAATCGGGAACTAATGTACACTGGGTAAGATTGATCAAATCATCATGTAAGGAACCCGGTTCAACAAATCGCCAGCTATGAATCAAATCGACTGCCAAACTCGAAGTCGCCCAATGCTTCGAGCCGCCCAGAGTCACATCTCGACAAGAGAACTAGCCAAGGGCACTCGCCTCAACTCGGAACTCGCCAGGCATTCTCGCTCATTGGGACAGCTACTGACTCGTCGCTACACTTGCTACACCAAGCCCAATTATGTACTTTTCTTGTATTCAATCATGTAGCCCTTCCTGTAGACCTTGGCTCACACCTAGAAATAGGGGTCACTGGTCGCAGGGATCTGGAACCTAAAATCTTGAATCTCAAGTCCAGGACACCACTTTGTACTTTTTGACCAAAACTCTGTCCAATCAAAATCCCAGATTCTCTCTATCCTCTCTGGCTCGGTTTGACTCTCCTCTAAGGTGCCAACCTATGGGTCCCCATGAGAGCCCATGTGGGCGAGATCTGGTATGGAGTCCAGTAGGGGGTATGGAAAGAACGCGTTTAGCGTGAGCCCTGGTGTCATGGAAGCCCTTCGAAAGTGATCAGGTAGTTCCAACGGACTCTCAGCAGGCTATAACCGAGGTTCTAGTGGCTGAGTAGGTCGTAAATTGGAAGCTAATAAGAACTTTAGCCATGCGACGTCCATTTCCATCTCTCCTTCGAGTATCCCCAGTTGATAGTCTTGGAAGACTCTCGGGTGATGAGAGGCATCTTTCATAAGTTGTCTCTAGGGTTTTGCATAGAGCGTACCTGTGAAGTCGGTCGATTGGGTCGTAGGTCGGGGTGGCTGTTTTGTGCTTTCTATTTCAAACAAGCAGCTTCCTCCCGTAAGATCGGTGGGACTTTCTAACATCCGCTTTCTTACCGGTTCCCGCTCTCTAACACGGTCAGGGTATCTCCTTCATTTTGGAGGAAGATTCTCTTCAAAAGATGACCATGCTGATCGGTTGGTACAACTGTGTCTTTCGATATTTTCTTTGTCCAAAATCATTCTCTTGGCTAAGAGGAAATCCACTTTTGCGTCGATCACAGCTCCATGGGATGACACCAAGAGTGTACTCTTGTTTGTGTGGGAAATGAAAGAATCATTCACCTACCTGAGCAAGAGGTACATGCCCTGGCTTCCCACCATTCCCTTTACCAGGGATTGAGATGGGATCCAAGACCCTTCCAACCCATAACTTGACACACCGCATTTTCGTCGAGCGCTTCAAGTTGGACAAGAAGTGGCAGGGGGTGAGGTCAGTCTTCACCTCTTTCCCTTTTAGACTGGTTCGAAAACCAAATGGTTCCTACCTTCGGCGGAAGATCTTGGAGTCCCACCTATTTGTGGGTGCGTCTCTGAGTTTAGGGGAGGGAGGATAATATTGCCATTTGTCACTATGTCAATCAGAGGCTGTTACACCCTTCCATACATACATGGTTGATGGAGAATATTCGGATGGGACTTTGAATCAGACTGCACCTATATAGAGACTAGTTGGCGACATTATTTGACTAAAATCCACCGATCAGTGGCAGATTTTAGTGTTGTTGAGTTGGTGTGTTCTTGGTTTGATAGGTCATTTTGCGTCTAGGTGAATTCCACACTGGCTTGCAATATCTTCGAGGTCCCGTTTGTCAAACTAGAAAAGTTCTGTGAGCTTCGTGGACAACCGATACCTATCCTTGGCCACTCTTTGCAACTTTCTACCACATGCTTGTGGTGGGCGGCCAAGTGCACCCCGGGAAAATCTTTCTCGATTATGCTATCTTAGGTGACGATATAGAAAGAAAAGTCCCTCTCGAATACCTCTCGAGTACTTCGCTAAAAGATTCATCTCGATAGAGGGGTGAATGATCTTTCACCTGTTTCATTCAAAGTTTTCAATCTTTTCTCGCGTTCTGTTGGTGTCACTTCTGCGTGTTTCATACAGGCTGAGAGGTGCTTCATATGTTTCTTCTAAAAGAGGGATTACTCAATCTCTAGTTGGTATAGGCATTGGTTATTGCAGCATTCAGAGTGGCATCTGGCCTCACCCGATTGCATGGTGGTGAAAGCTCCCACGAGAAGGGGTGATAGACTTTTGGTCTGGTTACGTCATATATCCTTGAGCGTGTAAAGCCTAAGGATTTCAATGAAATGGAGTTTTCTAAGTTGCGCGAAGAATCCATTTCCCAATCCACCCAAATAGCCGAGTTAGCATGTGCTTAATCAGATCTGTGCTGAGCGATGACGAATGTCTCTCGTGATAGCAGAGAATGCCGGAGCTTTCTTGCGGTGAAGTACAGCAAGCACATATCTTCTCGATATGGGAAGTCAATTTTGACTAAGACTACATACGATGCACTATTGAAAGGCTCGACCCGGATGAAGAACCATGAAAATTTTTCTTTCCTTCGGTCGGTAGCTAGGCGATAGCTGCTAGCTAGAGATAGCTATGGCCAACCGGCAAGGGAGGTACCCTCTTTTTTATATGGTATCAGAGCCGTCAAGGAAATCCCTAAGGTGCGTAGCATTGCTTCATCCTGTTCGATCATGGCTTCCTCATGCAGTTTCCCCATGCCAACAAATGCAACAACTTTCTCCAACTCTCTTGCATCTGGTATGTTACCATCTTAATCTTCTATAACCTTTTCCTTTTTTACCTTAAAAAAAAAACTAACAATAGCCACCACCTCTACTACGCTAGGGAGAATTCTTTCTTTTTCAGAAGCTAATAACATACTGAAGTCGATTATCCCAATCTATATCTATGAGGAAGGGAGGGAGAAGTAGCGTAAGAGCATTCAAGAGCTCAGTGAGCAGATTCAGGACCGGCTCAGATAAAGTCAGTATTCTCAGATCGGAAGGGACTTTATCCTAGAATAGATAAGTTTTTCTAGTCTTGGGTCCACTACCAAGAATGGATCCTTCTTTAGCCATACCAATAGGTCATACTATCTAACCGGAAGGGCCTTCACACATGAAATTCCAAGAACGGTTCTGGATGTCGTAGATTCTCAAACTTCAGATGATGTCTCCTAAGATTATAGCCGGGAGAATATAGAAGATATTGGATGCTCCTTTTCCTAAAAGAAAGGGAAGTATGAAAAAAAGAAAATGAAAGGAATCAAACAGTCCTTAACTTGCTTTCGCTTTTCACCTGCGGGTCCACTGATAGATAGAAAGGAACGTTCATTCAATCGAAGGAAGATTTGTAAGAAAACATGATTGGTCATAAATAGGAAAGATTAGTCTAAGCCCAATACAAAGATTAGACTGTTTTGGGTCAGTCCTCAACGGAAGGACAATCTACCACGTTCCCTTCCCCTTCTCCGGGATTTCCTTTTCTCTTCAAGAAAACTATCGCCTTTTTCTTTCAATCAAAATTGTTAGTAAGTCGACCTTTTGCCTTTGATGTTCTTTTCCTAATCTGTCATTTGTCATAGTGACACTTTTGATTCCATGTGGGAAGTGGGGAAAAGCTTTCCCCACTTGTAGCTAGGTCTTTGTTTGGTTACCGGTCTTGACAAGGCGGTTTTTTTGAAAGTGCCGGTAGTGAGGTTCGACCTTATGGATGGTGGTAGGAGCTAGTAGGCAACCAAAAAAGTGCGGTGCGTGATAGGATAGTTGACCACCAGAAGAAAGCAGGACACGTCTCCCACAGTAAGTAGGTATAGTTACTAATCTCCAAATCAGACTTTCAAAGCAGAAAATCACATAAGGTCCAGAACGCCTTGCCTTCCTTATTCATGGCACTGGCTGGGGCTCTTCCGACAATCAAGCTCCCCTTCTAGTTGCCCACTGGATCGAAAGCCAGCTATTCGAGGTTGGTGTTGATCTACCGCTCCTGACTCAATCCATAAATCATACTCTTGGAGACAAGCATGTGACAAAGACAAAACTCATCTGTCCCCTCTGCATGAATGCATGGGTTTAATTTTCAATATATGTATCTAAGGCATTTCACATGGGCTTGAGGTACCAATATTTGAATAGGATCTAAATAGAAGTGGTATGCATATTTTCTTTCGGACTCCCTTCTCCCCCAAGCATCCTCCAAGCAGTCCTTCCAAGCCTTATCATAATCATAGCATTCTTCATCGATGGAATTCTTTTTTTGGGTGAGGCGTACATCACATCATTAAGAAAAGCAGTCGAGGTGTATTGACGAAAGAAAAAAGAAAAGTTGGTGTGACCATCCTTGTGTATGCCGTGAAGTTCAATTGTCTCATCTAGAGTCTGTACCGTCCTCGGTATGAAACCATCCCAAACTTCCCACCATGGGAGTACCGATCGAAGGAACCCTTAGACGTGAACGGAGGAAGAAAGCCCGGGCACTCTGAAACTTCCAGATCCTCTTCAGCCTGTCTCCCTTCTTCAGTTTCTACTTTGTCTTATTAGGTGAACTGGCTATTGGTGACAAGGAGCTCTCTAAAGAACGAACCGAAATCCTGTCGATCCAAAAAAATGGAAAACCTCTCTCTAGTGATTAACACTAGCTGACCCTGATGGACAATGGATATTCATCAAACCAAGCTGGTGATTCAAGCGCATCCCATGCCTGCTCCCCTTGGCACTCTCCCAAAATGACTGCCCTCCTTCTATGATAACGATGCTTGCTTTCATGGTGCGACTTACTCTTTGACTTCAAGAAAAGAGATTTCTTCAAACAAAGCCTATTCCTAGACTTACTAAATCGACAAAAAGAGAGGAATTCATTCCATAACTAGAGCGGGTTCCACCGAGAAAAGCCTATATTGATTGCTCCAAAGCAAAATCGACATAACTCCATATAATCTTTCCTGCCTCGCGACAAAGGAGTTAGAGCAATGCTAACCCACCGAGAAATCGAGAGCTCCCTTAAAAGCACATCATAGTTATTCCCACCAGAAGCAGAGCTAGAAAGACTCCCATTGAAAGAGAGAGTTTACGAAAACTCTTTTCTTTTAGAGCTAACAACACCGAGAAAGCGCTCTTACCTGACTTACCTTTCTTTGCGTTGAAGCTAGTGATTTCTGTTTTTGCTCTTTCCATTCCAGTTTCACTCACCTTTTCTTTGATGAGCCGATCCGAAAACAAGAAGGAACCGACTAGAGCGGACCTTTTGCCGATAAATCAAGCCAAGATCGATTAGAAAGGTGAAACCCTCTTCATTGCCCTTTTTCAAAAAAGTGGGTACCCTAAAAGGTATAATCACTCAAGAGGTACCTTTCACTCTATTTTCATTTCTCTATTTTGATTGTAGAATCAGGTATTCACTTTGAACAATCATCCCACTATGGGTGAAAAGGAGGGGGTACTCTCAGAAGACACAAAAGAAGAATACCCGGAAGCGGACGGGAGAGAGGCAAAGCTTGCAGCTGGATAAAAAAGCCCATTCCCTTCTCCTTGAATCGAGCCTAGCTTCCCGATAAAGGAATGAGCTAGCTTATCTGAATCCTGCGTTGGTAGACACATCTTCCACCGGTCGGGAGATTCCGCCTCCTATAGTATAGTGGACTTCCTTGCTACGCACCTTTGCCGAGAAGATATAGACCCAACAAGTCACTCACGAATGGTACCACTATATCCTTTAGCGTTTACGGCCCCTACTCTGAAAGCAATTCAATTCCATTTGGTTTTTCTTCTTCAAAAATGTATTTTCATCCTTCCTACCTATTGAACCTGAAGAGAGGATTCTCATCTTGGATGAGGGCCTTCCTCTGCTCTGATTCCCTGGAGGGGGTTCTTAGGGGGGAAATAGTTGATTGGATCATCCCCTGAATTGAATCAGTAGCAGTAATCTTACCTAACTCTTGTCTAGATCACCTCTAGGTTCAAATAGACTGACTTAGTGCCTCTACCCCTCCTTTCCCTTGTAGCATGCTTTTCACTTTTGGTCTTGGCTACCCTGAAAGTCTATTGTGTTCAGACAAGGCTCCCTCTCCCAAATCTGAGCCTCTGGCTAAGGTTGTCTGAGTCTTTTTTGGACTAGTGAGTTTCAGGATGAACTCTGGTCCAGGTCAAGTGGAAGGTTCCGAAGTTGGTTCAAATTGAATAGGGATGGGTCCAACTTAGGCAATCCAGGCAAGCTGGTGTAGGAGGGATGATAGAGGTCCTTGGATTAGAGGCGATATATGGGGCATGCTTGAAGTCTATGGCTAAGTTCTTGGCTCTCAGGGATGGCACTTGGTATTCAACATTTTGAGGTTGAGATTGAGGTAGAGGCAGTAATAACCATAAGAAATTCTGATATCAAGACTAAGAAACTTTTTTTACCTTTTGTAAATGACTGCAGCTCGATATCCATGAGCTTGACCTCTTTCCAGATGGACCAAGCCTAGAGAGAGGCGAATAGCTATGCAGATGCCTTGGCCCTGCGGGGACACATTTTGTTCAGAATTCTAAACCTCCTGCGGATGAATTGACTTTCTCTTTCTTTCCTGGACATGTCTTCTCTACGAGGGTCTGAGTATCCCCTTTTCTTTCTTTTCAAGAAAACTATAGCCTTTTCTTTCTTCCCTCCGGGAAAGCGAGATAGCCGGATGTACTCACCTTCGTACCTTCGAGTTACGATGGTTGGCCAGGCGAGTTCCTTCGTGCCATACCGTAGTGGATTTCAAAAAGAGAAAACTATCGGGTCCCGAAAGTGCTCTACTTTTAGCATTGCGTAGCTTCCATAATCAAGTCGGTATGGAGGTGAGGCGTTCTTTTGTTTGCCTTCAACTAACAACACTACTTTTCGTATTCCTTCAAGAAAAACAAGGGGTCATGAAGATTTCATTCTTCTCTTTTCTTTCAGTTCATAAAGAAGCCTTCTTTCTTAAGAAATCTATTTTCATCAAGGAGTGAACTTCGGACATTCACGTAGACTAAGACTAGTTTTCATTCAGAACTACTACAATCCCACATCTGTGTCAAAGAGAAGAGAAGAAGAAACTACTGTTGAATAATAAAGAAGGGGCGGGGTTGCCAGAGATAAGGATTCTATTTAGCATAACTAACAAGGATTTCATTCATGTGGAGAAAATGGAACAAAGAACCAATACCCAGATTAGTCTGATTATCTTATGGTTGAATATCAAGCGAAATGTGGAGCATGACCGAGTGGTCAAGCAGGAGAGTACATGGATTTCTCGATGATCTCCATTCACATCTCGAGTCATTTCGTTAGATCTTATCTACACACAAGACTTCTCAACTGAGCAAATGAGGAAAGAGAGGTCGGTTTAAGTACAGAGACCGTTTTCCTACCAATGGAGATCTATCTTCTTCTTATGATAACACTTAGGGTACTTATCCTAATGATGTTGTACAAGACTTTTAGACCCCAGCCGATGAAGGGTATAACTAGCGCCTTGTATTCTTTTAGCTAGCATTCAATCTTCTTCCCTTCCCATCGGTACCGACAAATAAAGAGTCATGAACACACCATGTAACGGACCTTCAATGGTTGTGAAGAAGCTTTCACCATCTCCTGGTGAAGTGGATTCATCCAGCTGAAGATGCCGAGGCATCCTGCTAGAGGTGTTGATAGGACGTATATAGCGCGTGTAGAATGAAAATCACCTGGCTTTTTCTTCCCCTTCTTATGAGTGAGGGCATATCCTAATGAATTAGATGAACTCAAAAGGAACCATTAGAGGAAGGGTGGTCTACGATCAGGTGAGGAAACTGGCCCAAAAAAAAAGCTAAGCGGATCTACTGAATTTCATCCTTTGCTTGCAGTTGACATAATGACTGGTGAATTCTCCATGCCGTGAAAGTCATTGTTCACTATATCCACTCCCAGGCAGATTTGAAGGTGGTCCTCGCTCTAAATGAATGGGGAAGGAAGCAAGAGTGCACTACTCAACAAAGATTGAAAGTATACACCCCCAAAGTCATTCACGGCTTACTTTCGTGCTATGGACTTTTGATTTCAAATCTAACTAGGAAGTGCATAATCAATCCTTTTTTGAAGCCAGTGTCTCCATGGTGTGAGGGCTAGCAGGCGGGGTCCCAATCTTTTCATTTCTTTTTTTGATGATAGCCTTGTTTTTCTTTAGTTAATGCAGCTGAATGTATAGAGATCAGGAAGAAAATCTTGCAAGTATATAAGGAGGCTCCATAAAAGAAATCTAGACAAGTCTGCTTTGAAGCTGGCTCACTGAGGCGAAAGAGCTTGCAAAAGGCATTTTTCAGATGAATATTCTGACCCTACCATGATGAGCAAATCTTTAAAGAATGCTTTTCAGAGTCTTAAGGAAAGGAGAGAGTTTGGAAGAGAGTCCAAGGGTGGAAAGAGCTTCTTCTCAGATCTGAAGCAGGCATGTCATTATCATGAAAAGAAAGAACCACGCCTCATCTGGTATTCTTCATTGGAAAAGATCACACCGCTTGTTCATCACATGAAAACGAGTCGTGAATGCAAAGGACTGATCGCTACTACTACTAAGACTCAGACTCTGAGCTATGCCATGAGCTCCGCTAACTGCGCCACTTATTTAGCACCTGGGTTTGGAAGTCACTGCTTTAACTCCCTTTGTGCTAACAACTGAGCTAACAGTTGGGGATTACATAGCAATTGCTGCTCTTAGTTCCTAGTCACACACCAAGGTAAAGAGAAAGAGAGAAGACCTATTACTCCCAACCAGTGAACAGGGGGTGAGTAGGGGCCTTGCTCTAGTCAATTCAAAACAGTGTTTTTCTATACCTTCTGTCTATCAAAATGAGAGTTTGGACACCTTTTCCATTTTTTGCATAGCCGGGCTATTTTCTAATTCTCTCAATCGGACATGTTGCGTAAAGGTTATTTGAACGGGGTTCATTTGCTTAAGTTGGGGAAGGAGGGATATTTAGAAGACCATTACTTTAGCGGATCTCTTATCTATCTAAATGAAAGTTGGGTTGCTCTTCTTTCTAGTGGATTCTAACAAGGCTAAGAAGCGGGATGGATATAAGACCAAGAGCACTTATGTAGCATCTTGACTTCACGATATTCAATCTAGAGAAAAGCTAAAAACATATTCTTAGATACGAGACTTAGCTCTCAATTCCTCTCTTTCTATTAGTGAAAGCTCATTCAACTCTCTTATCTGGTGCAGAACCTACCAACTTTGCCAAATTTCATCTCAAATCATGCAGTTCTTCTTTCAAACCTAGCTAGGCTCTATCAATTTAACTCTTATCTGATAGCAGCAAACTCCACTTCTTCAACAAGAGAAAAGATCACACAAGAGCAAGTCAAGTCTGAAATGCCTGGAAGCAAGTCTTGGCTTAGTGCATTACCTTCCTAGATGTCATACTAGACTCTATTATGATCAGGTGAACTACCTTAAGCCTCAGTCACTTCTCCTCCCTCTCGGTGAGCAAAAAAAAGCATCGCGTCTTCATCCATTTTATTGACCTCCCTACTTCTACTTATTAGATGATAGCACTAAGGCAAGAAAGCTATTGATATTCCATTGCCCACATTTACACTCTCAAAGAGCTTCTTTGTTCAAAGGAGTCAACCTATCACTTCACTTTCACTTCCCTGTCCTTAGCTTGGCTAGCTTGCGAAAAGTCATGTAAGAAACCAACGTTGCTCCTTAAAGTCGCACCTCATACAACTCTTCTTGTCGTGAAATAGAAGTTGAAAAGTGAGAAGTGTAAGAGTTCGAATAGAAAGTCTAAAGTCTCAGAATAGGAAAGGGCACGAGAAGAGTTGTAAGGATAAGCTAGTCTTCCAAGACAAGAAAGAAGTGCCCTTAGCGGTCTTCGATTGAGAAATTTGATTTTTCATTTCATTTATCCACCCTATCCTCTTAGTGAAATGAAAGCTCCTTTTAGCCTCATTTCATTCCAGAAAACCTAACACTTCGAAAGAATGGCTTGCCTCTCCAGATCAGATCCCCTGTTGCAAGATCAGCTCTTGCGGAAGGGAAGGAAGACTTTCTCAGTTTCAAGGGATCGAAGGAGAAGCTTTTGTTTGGTCAGTCAACTCTGAACTCACTTGATTGAAAGTCAATATCTTCTTTGTTTGGAAGGGGAATGGTAGTTGAGTTTTCTGTCTTTATCTTCTTATCACTTACTTACTTGTTTGTCCACCATTCTAACAATGCCTCCTGAGGTCTAGGTTGGTTGGATCTTTCCCACATGTGGGTTCATCACATAGGAAAGCAGTCTTGACAACCAATTGGGTAAGTGAGTTGAAGTCATCCTTAGCTTACTATAATAGAAGAAGATGGGGGGGGGGGGGGGGTAAGTTGAGGCGGGAGGAGCTTATCTTCAAAGAAGAGAAGGCGACAAGCGCCATATAAGGTGGATTACAATGTGCTCACCCACGAGGAAGCTCCAGCCTCTCTTAGCATTTACGATGATTTTATGATGTCCCCTGAATTGAGGGAAACTCTAGTCAAAGCGTTACTAGAGCCAGAGGTGTTCCTTGCTTACTTCACCAAGAAAGACTTGGAAGAAGCACAATACCTCAAGGAGATTCCTGGAGCGGAGTAACCTTCTCAAATGAAGATCTATTGCTAGGCACATCACAATTGTGTCACGTGACTGTAAAATGGTACAAAATGGCGTATCCGGTAGATCCTGGGGCTTCAGTTCACATTATGAATGTAAAACTTTAGCCCTTGATACGGACAATGAGCTGAGAAACTCATGCTCAGAAAGTTCAATGAACAGGGTGAGAAGGCACTCGTCTATCACCCTCCCTACAATTTGGTGATCGTGAAGCAAAATTTCACATCATAGATTGACACCTCGACAATGCATTGATTGGTAGGCGTGGATGAGTACAGGATGATTCCCTCAATGCTTCATCAATGTATGAAATATCAATGTGACGGGGTTGAGTACTATATATCAGGTGATACCCAAGTGTATGAAATCGGCTTGTACGAGGATGCGAGCATTACCTTCCCAACAGGGTGAGGATGGACCTCATAAGCCCCAGGTTCAGCTTCCAAAGGTAGCTGAATTTTCTGACGTAAGTACCTCTTACGATGCCGTATTGGTAGCGGGGATGGATAAAGGAAGAGTCCTCGAAGTTGAGCAGAATGGGTGTGTAGCTGCAGAACAAAGTGAAAAAACAAAGTCTAGCACCTCTCCTTTCAGTCGAGTATAGCAAGCTAACCTCTCCTCTCGCTTTGCTCGAGCTAAAGACAAGCTTCCCTCCACGAGGTCAGTCGAAACCTCTCGCTTTGCTCGAGCCTATCTCCTCTCGCTTTGCTTAAGTATAGCAAGCTAACCTTTCAGTCGAGTATAGCAAGCTAACCCTCCTTTGTCACGACCTCACTCCCGGCTTCCGGGCCAGTGGTAGATATGGGAACGTTCTATGTGCCCCCAATAAAGAGGCACACTGAGCGTGGGATCTTTTTTCTAGGTGAAGGCAAAAGTTGTAATCCTTCTTCACATCAAATGATGAAATGAAAGATCTTCCTAGTTTCTTATTACTCTTATCTTTAGTAGATAAGTATCTGGGTTTCTTGCCCTCAAAGTGGTCTAAATGGGTCGGCCTATGTGACCGGTTGTGGCGTGACTTTCCCCAACAAGGTGCTAGTTGGGATATGTGGAAACTCCACACACAGCCCTTAGGCTCGGCTTTGCAGGGCGATTGCATTCCAGTCCCTGAAGTCTCAAAAGAGGCTGAGGAGGATCTCAATTCAAAGAATCTGGATTCTTGGAGACTCGTAGCTCATTATCAACCAAGTAGTTGGAATCTTGAAAGTTCTCAAGCCAGAGCTAGTAGAATATCAGAAAAGGGTGATGGAGCTACTTGGATATATTCCAGGTCATCTTGATGAGAGTGCCGCAACAATGGTAATGGGCGGATGCACTTGCCAAGATTGCTAAAGAATTGGCAAGCAAGTTCTCTTCTCCCATCACATCACGGTGTTGATCCAGAATCGACAAAGATTATCTCCTGGATCTGTCTCCTGCAAATGAGGGACATCCCATTCGAGTCCACCTTGATAGCTTTGCAAGTAGATGAAGGCGACGGAAACCCTTCATTGAGTATCTACAATGTGGAAAACTCCCCATGAACCCTCTCTTGCATCTCAAGTCAAAAGAGAGCTCTTTCGTTGCTTTTGTTAATAACACTTTTGTCGAAGCTCATTTCACCAATTGTGGCTTGATGCCTTGGCAAGAGAGAGGCCCAAAAGGTCATGGGTGAGGTACATTCGGATTGTGTGGAGCACACCAATCCGGCCCAAGATGAAGCTGAAAATTCAGCGCCTGGGTACTATTGGCCCACAAGACTGTGTAAATCATGCTTGTAGGTGTCATCGGTCATGTTCATGGAACTGTTTTGCACCAACCTCAGAATCCTCTCCATCCGGTGGTTTCATGGCCTGGGTATGGATGTAGTTGGTCCTATTGATCCTCCATCATCCAAGGGTCATAGGTTTATCCTCGCGCTATGGATTACTTTCTAAGTGGGGCAGCAGTTCCACTAAGAGAAGTTAAGGCGATGTCTTAGAATTCTTCAGGGATAATAAAGAAAATAGAAACCGGATAAAATTGTATATCGATTTGGTGTTCCTCGCCGGATCATATCCGACAATGGTGCCCGGAGTACAAAATCCAATAGATTTGTTCACCGACATCACATAGATTGGCAGTACTCGATGATTTACTATCCCAGGGCTAATGGCTTAGCAGAGGCTTTGAACAAGACTTTGGTACAACTTATCAAGAAACTTCTCGCTAATAACAAGGCATGAAAAGTTGGCAGAGGCCATGTGGCCCTACCGAACTACTTATCATACTGCAATGTAGTCTACTCCTTATGCTCTCGCCTTTGGAATCGAAGCTGTCTTGCCTCTAGAGATAGAGCTTCCTTCATTGCGCATTGCCCTCAGTTACAAGTTCACTAAGGATGAGAGTGCCCAGCTAAGGCTGGAAGAACTTGAGAATCTCGATGAAGTCAGTCAAAAAAATTCTAAGCTTTACCGTGCTAGAATGGCCCAAGCACATGACAAGTTAGTCCGGCCTAGAACCTTTCAAGCTGGAGACCTTGTTCTTTTTCTTCGGCGGCCAATCGTGGCACATCACCGTAAAGGAGGCAAGTTTTAGCCAACTTGGGAAGGCCCTTTTGTAGTTGAACAAGCTTATGAAGGAGGATCATACCAGCTTGTTGACTCCAAAGGAGGCCATCCCATCCATAGTAGGAGTCTCTTTTCAAGATAGTTCTTTTATTCAGACTATCAGATTTTCAAATCTCCTAACATTTTTTTGTTGTATTTTAGACATCCTAGCACCTTCTGCTTTCCCATTTTCAAGACTTCGACTTGAAAACTTACTTTTGTTTGAAAGACTTTCTATTTTCTCGCCTGTCTTGCTATCAAAACAAAGCACTTAGGAACTCGAAATGTAGGGACCAACGGATCAAAACTAGATACCCTACTGGCTAGGAAGAGTGCTTTCTTCCTATAATAAACCCTAAAAGGTCCATTTCATATTCTACCATACTGGTCTTTCTTATAGATAAAGAAAAGTGAAAACTAGAATAGGTGCGATAGCGGCTCTTCCTCGTCAAGCCAGTGCATGAACATCTAGGCGGTGAACCTCTCCTTTCAGTCGAGTATAGCAAGCTAACCTCTCCTTGATGTTTCTTTCTTTATGCAATTTCATATCTAATAATCATTCAGTCCTGCAGAATCAAGTTTGTTGTTTGTTTACGATAAGCCAGCGCCCAATAGAGCCTAGCCCTGAGGACGGACCGAAATGGTCTGAAGTTTGCTTGGTGTAACTACTTCTCGAACTTGACACAGCTTTTCAGGAGAGAATAATTGAAAGGTTAGTTATGTATGCCCATTTTATATCATTTTGTATCTATATTGTGAAGAAAGTGTAGAAAAAAAAGAGAAAGGAAGAAATTGTGTATCAAATTGTGTATCAACAAAGGAGAGATTGGGTGGGTGTTCAGTCGTTCCTCTTTTCAGTACTAAGGCATTTTGGATTTCACTCATGGATTAAGCGTGTGATGTTTACTAGCTGGTTTTCTATTCTATAAAATGGAGGAGTACACAATTTCTTCAAGTCATCAAGGGATTGCGAGGGGAGACCCATTGGCGCCATCACTCTTCATTATTGCGGAGGAGGTCCTTACTTACTATGTTATAGCATTCATGCCCTCGATCCGACGGTCCTCATTCTCCCACTTGGCAAGTTGCTACTTTTCTTTGAACAACAATGTAAAGGATGCTTTCAGAAAAAGTCTTTCCTAGGAATATTCCTTCTTTCTGTCCGGATGATCCCTGGCCATCCACCTTGGGGTTAGATCAAAAATGAGACGACATCTAGTTTCGAGGTTGGCCTAACTTGATGACACACTTATCGAGTTTTTTGACCTGCATAAAGCATCTTTCTTGCTCGGTGATCAGTCAATGAAGTCATTCTGGATCCCTAACTCGAAAGACTGAATAGCTAACGGCCGTATGGCATCTATCCATCCATGCTGAAGTAAGTTTTGAGGCGCTAGTTTGGAGAGGGATAAAATCAATCCAAATGGATTTTGATCTCAAAGTGTGTTTGACTTGGCAATCTTCGGGTTGAAAGCTACAACTTCTCAGTCTGCTAGTGTAGTGCTCCTTGGAAAAGATCCTTGTGAAACTTTAGCGACCTCTAGCTCTATATTATTCAACCATTGAAGAAACCAGTTTGGAAACTTCGAAAAGAAAGAAATCTCAAATTCTTTTAGGTGATGGAAAGCACCTGCCTTATGCTAGAGATGAATTGGTGAAATAACTAACTTATAGGAGCTATTCAATTCCCTTTCTCATTCTAAAGATCTATTTCTATAAGCAGATTCAGGTCTTGTTCCAAATAGCTTGAACCAGAAGAAGGAGCAAAGTTTATGGATTTTGGAAGACATTGTTCAAATACGTTCACGAAGTGAGGTCTTGCTAGAGTGGGGAAGGGCCAATTGAAACGGCTACTAAAAATGAAGCCTAATTGAGTTCAGAACAGAAAATCTTCTTTTTTTACTTCACTTTTAGAAATCGTAAAATAGAAGAGGTGCATAGCAAAAGTTCTAGCTTAGATAGCTAAGACTTCTGACGAATTGAATTATTTTATCCGAACTGACCCTGAATTTCTTTTCAATTGAGTTATCGTTTCACCGTTTCTTGTGCTTTTCTCTTTTGTCGCTAGCGTGGGTCTGCTTGGCCGAATCCATCAAACAATCTCATAGATAGAAGTAGAACAATTTGGTCTACACCTTCGGAGGAAGAGGTCGGATTGCCTAAATTACCCAATACTACTCGCCATTCAAAAGAGTCCACTAAAGCTAAAGGTAAAGACTTCAATCAAGAAATCTCATGTCCGTCTATGCTGTTTCGAATGATCGGGTTTCAATGGCATCCCAAAGAACATGGGGATATGGGACGCGTGTCTAGTTCTCATTAGAAAGTGAAGAAGGAAAGGTGCGGAGCAAAGCTGTATCGAACTTCAGTGCAGGTTCCAGAGTGAGCATCAATCTATTCCCTGTCCCTTAATCGAATGGCGATGGAGTTTTCATTCGGGTCCGCACCGGTTATCTAATTCCTTAGTCTGCCCGATTTGTCTATTTGTCTGCAAGAATAGTTTCCCAGCCAATTGCGCTAGCCCTCCAATTTAGTGAGGTGTGCCCCTTCGGTATTTCTTGTATTTTCTATTCTAGTATTTGCCTACCCTAAGTAGTAGTTTCTTAGATAAATAGAAGTCTTTATTAAAGCTAGCGGCGTAATTCTTGCTACCTTTCTTTCCTGCCATCCCACCAGGTTGGCCATACCGTAGTGTGAGCACCATTATTGGAATTAGAGTATCTCTTTCAACTTTCAAGCACGCACATAATGGACATGTGGGAATACCTACAATAGGGGGCCATAGATAGACCAGAATCCATACCCAAAAGTCATGAGGTGAGGCGTAGCTATAATGAAAAGGAAAGCAGATAACCTTGTGAAGGCATAAAGAAAGTCAAGCTTAGTTATAATGAATATGAATAAAAGCGAATGAATGATGAGCCTAGCTTCACTATAGACCGATGAGGAGTAGATCGACCCATCCTCTAAAGGAAAGGAGAAAGACTAGCGCCCCAATAGGGGTTCTAACGGGTCGGTATCCACCGTAATCGATGATACGGTGGCCATACCCAGAAAAAAAGCTTGCCATAGCAGCTCAAACCTCCAATCGGGAAATGGGAGTTCTAACCGGCTCTAGCCCCCAATTTTGAAAAAATGGATTGGACTAAGTTTCATGCAGGGAGGGAATAGGAACTAAGAACGATGGTTCAAGTTTGAGCTCACCGCCTCATGCCTCTTCTTCTATTCCCTTTAGATAACCTAGTAGCCTAGTGCCTCTCACTTGTCCCTAGTTCTTGCTTTCTCTACGCATGCTTTTTCCCTCCCTAGCCTTTTGAGCACTCCAAGAATAGACGAGGATGAGATCAACTACTTTCTATACTATCCAAGATGATCCATAGTTCTACTGGTCAAAAGAAAAAACTTGAGAAAAGTCTCACTTTAGCTCTATCACCCTTTCTTCAGCTCATTCACTCAAAGCGCATCCAAAATTATTCACTCCAGGAGAGATTCTAGTTTCAAAAGCATATAAGTCGGTTCTCATAGACAACTTAATGAAGTCGGTATCTTAGAAAAACTTGAAAAGATCCCAAGAATAGAATCCCGGTAGGGGCATTCCAAGATCACTAGGCGATGCAGGATAAAGAAAAGAGGTGTTATTGGACTTTGTCTAATGATGCCTAGGGCAATTTCCTAGGGCTTTTGCTTGAGATGCAATCTCAAGACTAGGTTTAGTTGACCCGACTTCTCCGGTTGTGCCTCAAATGGTCTTTTAGGACTTGAGCTTGAGAGCAGACTCAAGTCTAGTTTGTTTATCTGGACTTCTCCAGTTGTTCGAATAATGTGAAAGAGACTCCAATTAGGGAGATTCAAAGGAATTCGTGGTGGTCCAAACTTAGAAGACAAAGAGTTTTGAGTGATTGACTCCAAGCTATGAATTAGAGGTTATCCACTGGGAATAAAAAATGGCATACTATGACCAATTAGGAAAAATGCCAACATGTTTGAAAGAATGGAACATTCCACTTGGGATATGATTTCAAGGATCTTACCCAAATTTCAATTTACCAACACATGCTTATGAGCAAAATGTCTCTGAAGGGAACAGTACGTGCCTCTCTTTTTTTTAAGGTGAAATGCATGCTATGTTTCATGCAAACAACACACAAATGATGATTTGGTCAACTTTGAGACAATGCAAGTTTCAAAATAGATGTCGTTTGATGACCACCGGAAAAAGCTCTCTTCTTCTTTTTTTGAAAAGAAAAATCTATTATCGATTCAAAAATTTTGGTTTTGATAACCGCACCAAGTTCGACCTATTTGGGAACTAAACTGGGTAACGAGTGAAATTCTTCAATCCAAAGTAATCTTGAAGGGTCCATCCCATATCTGTTAAGGTGATTCAACCACATGGCGAGGATTTCTATTGTATCCATGGGTTGCCTTTAGTAGAAAGCCCTGAAAGAACTTGGATATCATATTCACAAAAGTGTGATATTTCATCTTTAGAACCCAAATTGACTGGGAGAAAAGAGGTTTCTCTAAGGTGAAAATTGATTCATTGAATCTAAGCCCTTGGGTAAATTACTCCCAAAGAATGAAGACTTTTGAGTTTTGTTGACAAGTCTATTATGAATTGGACTGTGGTGAACGGCTTGACGAAGGCGCTAGAAAGTTAGTGGTCTAGCCGCAAAAGCGAATGGTGAGATATGAAAGAGAGATATCTTTTTTGGTCAGCTTGTCTTTGCTCGACTAAAAAGATATATGATATAAAGAAGAGAGATATGAAAGAGAGATATCTTTCTTTATATTCGATCTTTCTGGTATGAAAGAAAGAAAAAGAAAGAGATATTCCTTCCATACTGGTATGAAATCAGATACAATATTTTGAAAGATAGATTTTTTCGGAAATCAATCAATATTTTCATTCCAGCCGGTAGGAAATCCAATAAATCTAGAAAAATCTGAAATACAAGAATATTAGGCACAATTCATGGATTTGAATCAAAAAAGTTTTTTTTTTAAATTTCTATTCAGTCAATATCTTGAATAAAGAAATACTGAAAGAAAGACATCAAACTGATCCCCGTCTAAATAAAGAACAACAAGCATGAAATTCTAATGAACATGAAATCTTGTATTGCATATTTCAGATATTATGTTCTTGATTTAGAAAGGAGAGGTTTTTAAAGGCTTGAGCAAAGTGAGCTTGCTATACTGAAAGGAGAGGATGGTCTTTTTCGAAGCAAGAGCCTAAAGGACTCTTTCTCTTTCTTTAGGAAGAGGGGCACTGCACTCCAGTTGCATTCCTTCATTAAACGTATAAATGCCTTCCACTTGCTCATCTCCGATCGATAGTACAGCCTTCTCAATCAATGTCATAGTCTAAGATACCTGAAAGAATCAATTGAGTTGCTACTTGCCTCTCTAGTCTTCTTCTTATAGACTAAAGCAAAATGAAGATCAAATTCCCATGGGCTTAGGATTGCCCTTTCCCGGACTCTATAGGTAGGAAATGACCCCACAGCTTACTTGATTGCTTGTTCCGTTCCCCTTCACCCACAAGAGAAACTGGGATGAGTACTACTAGTGGGTTGGATTCTTCCTCTTCTCTAGCTATTTCTTTTCATGGAATAGGGTTCAGTGAATAATGTGATAACTCATCCATGCGTAGTCCTTATCTCACGTCATGCCCCTATAAAGGTCGTGTCAAACAAAAAAAGAGTCCAATATCATAGAGAATGAGAAAGTCGCTTCTTGATTGGACTTGGCAAGAAGGTAAAGACAAAGACATGGTCCTCTTGCTCTTCTCGTAGCTATGTCCTCAACTACACTCGGGTGAGGTGTGTATATAATAGAGTGGCGGTTGCCTATTGGCGTAAGTCATCTCTACACAAACTCACCTAGAAATGGAAGACGAGTCTTGAAACTAAGCTAAGAGCGAGCTTGTTCTCTTTCTCTTGCTAGACTCGTCAATGAAGTCCAAGTCAAGAAGCGGTGTCAACTCTTGGCCTCCAGCTTCAGCTTAGCTATGAACTCAACTCACTCTTTTGTCATCGGACCTATCTCCTTCTATTTCATGAAGTGGGCTCATACCTAACTCTGCAAAGACGGACCTTCTCCTTCTCCTCATCCATGATATGTCACTTTCATTGAACAAGTACTCATTGCTTACTAGCGAAAGAATCCTTTCCCTAGAACAGAGATAATGAATAGGCAAGCTAGCTTCCTAACGAAAGAATCCTTTCCCCTCCTCAACTCTTTTTCTCTTCCAATTGCTGCTACCTGTCTTGGTGCATCTTTAGGAGGAGTTTGAATGCAGAGGATTGATTGGTTGATAGGTGCGGTCCCGAGAACTCCCTTTCACCGTTGCCTTCTTTCCTTGCTTTGGTGCTAGCGTATAGAAAGTAGTAGACCCGGCTCCTTTTGTTAGCTTTCTTGATATGGCTCATGGTATAGTCTAACTCTTAGTAGTTGTTCTCTCCTTCCCTTATTATTCTGCTTCCATTGATTAGGGGAAAAGCATTGGCGTTAAGGACTCTCTGTATTGGCCTTGGCGCTCCCTATGCTCGATTGAATGTCTATGGATTCGGAATCATAGGACCAATGGAGTAGAAGCATTAGCATCCTAACCACCTCGGTAGCCGCACAGTCGATCCTATTGCATGCACCTGCACTAATCGACTGAGCGAGATTGACGAAGTTCTGACAGAGCCCGAGGAAGATTTTTTTGGTAGTAACGCAAATATGGTTTCAGTCAGAAGATGGGCAAGAAATCATGACTTGGGAAGATAACCCCTCTGAAAATCTCGAGAGAACCTGAAACCAGTACCACCGGATGATGAAGTTTGACAGGTTTACGGGAACGGAAGGCGACCCTCGCCCAATCTTCCTAAGTGCCGCCTATCATCGAGGAAGCTGAACAAAACAATACGTCCAGCTCCTAAAGGAATACTTGGACATATTTGCCTGAGTTATGATGAGATGCCTTAGACCCTTACCGAAATCGCGCTTAATATCAAGATGCTAGGCCTATCAAGCAAGCGCAATGATGCTTTCATCCACTCCTCATGAAGAAGATTGAGAAATCAGTACATAAATGGAAAGGATGTGGGTTTCATAAGAGAAGAGAAACATCCCGATTGGTTGGCAAACATTATTTCAGTGACCAAGAAGAACGGGCAGATTCTGGTTTGCATTGACTTTAGTGACCTGAATAACGCATTCCCTAAGGATGAATTTCCTCTGTCGATCATGAAAATCATGATAGACAATACCTGCAGACATGAACAGATGTCTTTCATGGATGGTTTGTCTGGGTATAACTAAAGAAAAATGGATCCAGATGAAAAAAAGGCACATGTCCTTTAGAACTCCCTTGGTGCGTACGCTATAGTGATGTCATTTCTCAAAATGTTTGCCTACCTTACTAGAAAGGGCTATGATGCAGATATTTTGAGATCAACAACATAAAAGAAAATAGTAGAGTGTTACGTGGATGACCTCGCAGTGAAAAGTGAAAAGAAGATCACCGCATCTATGAAGGGTCTTGAGAGACTTTGAAAGCACAACATGAGGATGAATCCCCTCAAATGCTTTCAGGGGTAGTAACTAGAAAGTTCTTTGGGTTTTTCTTAGAAAAGATGGAATCACAGTTGACCCAGCCAAAACTACAGCCATCCTTTCAATGAAACCACCAACTAACCTCGAAATTAAATGGCTAAAAGAAAAAGACCTCCTGAAGAAGATTCATCTCAAACCTATCGGAAGGTGTCAACCGTTTCACGCCTAATGAAGAAAGGCGCTAGATAAAGACTTATAGAAGAAAGAAAATGAGAGACTTGACTCAAATGAAAAAGAAAAAATGTGAGCGCCAGTATTCAATGAGGAATAAGGGATGGAGCTTGAATAGGAGCCTAGCCTATTACATTGCTTTCTATAGCTGATTAGTCTTCGTCAAGTGCTAGCTCCCCTCAAGTAAGGTAAGGCTATTCGCTATCAATGAGTTTTAATGCAAAATGTTGGAATGACGAGACGATTCCCCAGCTGAAATGCGCAATAATGGAACGCACACGGGCACATAAGCATGGAAGACGGTCAACTTTACGAATCAACAAACTACCGTTGGTTTGAAATGCACCCCAAAATAGTCGCGGGGAATATGGTATCCACCCCAATAGCTTGAGGGAAGAGACGACTTTCTTGATGATGTCATCTTCTATCTCCCTTCTTGAATGGCAGGGTGAACCCTCTTCTGAAACTCTTTCGGAAGTGAATTTGCTTCTTCTCCTTTTGGAAAGACCGGTGAGTGGTCCTCTTCAAGCTATAACCACCACTTGTCCTCCAAATCGATTTCCATCTCCTCGCTAAAAGAACCTAGCATCAGGATGCCCCGAATTGGTTCCTGTCTTGGAACATAACATAGAGATCATCCGCCCGCTTTCTTCGCTTCATTTCGAAGATCCAATTCTTTTTCATTCTTGGGTGCCCCATCTTATCAAAGATTCTCTTGTCACCGATGTCTCTTTCATCGGTTAGCAGAGGAGTCTTGCATGCTTGCTTGCGATGCTGTCGATCCACCCCATCCTTTCTTCTTCATCATAAAATGGAAAACACTTCATCCAATGCTCGGCTTGATTCGAGGTTTGGTTTGGTCCTACTGATTTGATTTTGATGAAAAGGGAGGAGCCTTCACCAATTCTAAACCATGGCACTACCGATCAATAGAATAGAAGAGGAGAAAAGAAAGACCACCAAAGTCACGACCACCAACATGCGCATATTGATTCGATCTTTTGAGAACCCATTTTTGAAAAATATGCGTGACACACGGAAGATTGATTGCTCAATCACGAGTCTTATATATGTGTTACGATCACCTCATATTGATAAAAGTCAGAGAACAATTTGAAATGAAAATCAAGACAAAATTTCTAGTCATAAAATGGAAACGCATGAATCGCAAGAAGTTCTTTCGTTAAAATGTCGTGCGACTCGGAGGACATAAGACTTTTGGTCGGCCAAAATCTTGCCGACTGGATGCTCCTACCCCACCATGCCTAGCCCTTGAGCTTCAGAAGAGGAGGTATGAAGCGTGGGAAACTATGCAAAAAGTGTATGATACAAGATGTCACCTTAAGGAGTGGTAGCCAAACTAGAAATTGATCAATGTGGGTGAACTGTGCTTAGACGCTTCGTCAAACCGCACCGCATCTACAGGGGGAGCTGATGGATGAGTCTAGCGCCTTTCGATTCACAGAATGTGATCTGGGACACGATGGGAGTTAGTGCCTCAGAGGCAATAGATCACGGAGTATAGCACAAGATCGCCCTTTCTTGGCATGGGGTCAACCGGACAAGGTAAACCCAATGGGATGGGAACCAAAAAATGGGAGGTACCGCATTGGACAGAAGACAATCCAAAAAGCGAAGGCTCACCCTTCAAAGTGCCGGGTGGATGAGATAGGAGGTAGCTTCCTGACCACCAGGAATCAAGAGATCTTTAGGGCGACTTGGATCTCGGGTGACGAAGAAGCGGCCGGAAGCTCAGCCGAAGCTGGCTCTAGCCAATAGAAGCAAGCTTGGCTACAGCTGGCGCTTACCGCGATTCGCCACTTGAGCCGTATGGGGAACTCACGCGTCTCTGGTGGGGAGGGGAGAACATCAGTTGAGCCATTCCATCCCAATATCGTATATTTGAGCTCAACATGAAATTCATCTTTCTTAAGACCCGTCGATAAGGGCAAACTCAGAGATTGCTTCAAGTCAGATCCTTGCCTTTACCCTTTCATCAACCGTAAAAACATTCTAAATTGACTCTCTTTTGTCAAAAAATTTGATGACGCCAATGTCCGACCGTTCTTTGTGGCTTTTTGTACTACACCAACCTCTTGATATGCAGAAAATGTGGAAATTGACTATTTCGGGTGTCTGAGAACCCTATCTAGGGCACCTCATTACCATGTGGGGACGTCAAAGTGTATTTATTACCAATTTGGATTGTCTTCTAGAATGAGTTCTTTTGTCTTTCTTTCTAACGACTGGAATGAAGTTCTTAGAATAAGTCAAAGTAGTTCATTACGGACATCCCCTCCTCAACCTTGTTAGCGAAGTTGGGTGCTTGAGAAGGACCAAGCAGAACACATCCATTCCATCCATGTATGTATGAAAAATTGATGGAGGTCATTAGGCATATCCAATGGGACAAAGAGTTGAGTTGGTTGTCAAAAAAGCCCCATTCCATTCTGGCTGATAAAGAGGAAAGACATGGGCTTTAGTACTAAGAAAGGATAGGCACTTGTAGAACCTCAAAAATAGAAATTCTATGAAGAAGGCATCGTCGCAACTTACACTAATGAATGCGCCTAAGTCTCGAATACTGTGGCAAGTCATTTGACTAGCGTAATCCTTTCATGATTGGACTACCATCTTTCTGCTTCAAATCATATTGAGCTTTTTTACAACTAGGGCTACTTATTTCCAGACAAAGCCCTCAAATGAATATGCTACTCGACTTTCTACCAAATTGAAGCAAAGCTTTTGTCACCATAACGAGTCTTTCCTTTCAACCAATCCACCATCATTGCTAATAACGTGCTCTTACTCCTTGACGTATGGTATAGCCACTTTTGCTTGATGTCCGGCTCACCGACCGGTACATGAAAATTCCTTTTCGCTCTCCTTCTACCACCTAGTATACTTGTTTACAGGAAGAGTCAAGTGAGAGCAATTAGTTTAGAAGTAGAAGGAATAGTCAGACCGAGGGGGCTGAACTATCTCAGATCGAGCAAGGAAAGACAACGTAGTATGGCTCTCGATGAGAAGTAGATAGAAATGCACGACACTAGGCGTGGATATGAGAAAAGGCTCCTATGAACTTCACCATTCTTATCTGCTAATTTCATGAAGCTTGTGAGAAAAGGCAGTTGACTTTGGAGGTGGTCATTAGGTAAACAACATGAGCTAGCAAGGAAGAAGGCCCCATTGAATAAGTCTTCCTAGTCCTACTACACACCATTCTTATCGTAGAAGAACATGGGAATGGAGAGAGGGAATGAGCCTTTGGGACTGGGAAAGCAAGTCTCGAGGGGTCAAGGGTGAGTAGAGCTACTTCTTCCTCTCCCAGGTCGAGCCAATATATACCTCCCTCTCTCTTCAGAGCCTCCTCCTCGCTTTGCTGCCTATCTCCTTTCTGAGTGCCTAACGGCTCCTCCGCCAACTCTAAATAGTCGGGTGTGGTATTCAAGGTGGATAACGGTAAAGGGTATCTGACTATTTTGCCAAGGCTTTCTTCCTATTTGGATTGAGACATTCTAAATGGTCCCCACGCCAAGTCACAAAATGATTCTTTCTATTCATTCTATTAAGAAGTAATAAGTACCCGTTGGGAATAAGCCCCTGATGTTGTTCATTTGGTCATTTTACTTTTATGTTAGTAAAGAAAATAAGGGAGGATGGTCAAAGGATTCCATTCTTTTGATATGAGGATCTCCCAGAGCGGAGTGTGAAATGGAGCCCTCCCGACTTTTGATTCATGAGCCGGGTTGCTTGCCCAAACCCATAGAAGGAACCACCGAGCTAAGCTACCGATCTTGCCCTAAAGGTGCTAGTGAAGATGAGTGAATCGACACAAACAAAGAATTTTCTATTCAATAGATGAACTATATGCCCATAGCTAGCCTTCCTTGATGGGACCATCTTGTCTTGCTTATCCCGCTAGGAAATGAAATTGGGCAGCATTGGAACATCGCTTTCTTTCTATAGGCTAGCTCCAATGGTACTTACTTAGGTGTGGCTTTTTCCCTCTCCTCCATCCCACGTGGTCTGTCTCATCTAAAGTCAATCAAATTCGTTCATCCAACCAAATGATGTACTCAAAAGAATTCTATTCGATCCTTCAATAAGGTCGACAAGAAGCACTACTACTTGCTTGATTTCCATCCATTCAACTTCCATTGAATGTAATGGTCGACTATACTTTCACTTTACTTTAGTTCAAAATCGATAGTTTTCATAAACCACCATTTATGCAATAAGTCTCGATAGAAGTAGAAGCTCTTGGTGAAAGAGAAAGATCGGTGATGAAGGCATTCCGCCGCTAGCTGAGTTGATTGCTCGGTTTTAGGACAAATGAGTCGCCGAATAAGCAAGCAAGTGACTTGAGGAGGAGGAACCGTGAAAAATGTTCACGAGTCCTATTTCTTTCTATACCTTCCTATTCTATTTATTGGGGTTTCCTTTGAGCCTCAAAGCTCGCTTTTCGATGGAGTCTAGACCTTTACCAAGTCCAATTTAGAAAGAACTTGATCCAAATTCTTCCTTTTTCTGTCTTCAGCCTCGACATGGAGTTCACTTCCATCCCCCTGTTCTCATAGTTCATTCATAGGTAAAAGTAAGTAAAAGAAAAGGTCTTTCTCTCGTACGCTAAAACACGCTTAGTGATGAAATAGCAGCTATTTCGTAAGTTATCTTCTACTATTGATGAACTTGTTCTATAGATGCAAGATGCCTAAGCAAGCTATTCTTGTATCCCAATGGTTGCCGAGAAAGGTAAGAAGGCGGAAAGAAAGGTTCTTGGTTACAGAAGACAAATGAACCCGAAAAGATACATTGATTGACCACTACTACTAACCGGACACGAGAGACCAAAGAGATATTGGTTGAATCACAGCAGAGACAAGCATTGGTCAAAGCCCGAAAGCAACCAACCATCGAAGCATTCACCGTGAAGCCTGATGGGGAAGTAGCACTAATTGCATTCCATTCACCTCTAAGGATGCTTCAAATGAGAATGTAACACCCTAACTTTCTCTTCAAGGAAGTCAACAGTCCTCGAACCTCTTCTTTGAAAGCCTGCTTCACTTTACTGCCTCTTGATCCTCGCCCAAGGAATATCAGGGTGAATTGTGTTTGTTCTAATGTTGCTTGAATGTCGGAGAATCTACTTCCGCACAGTTTTGAAATAACCCAAAGCCATAGAATGCAAGAACAATCCAGCCTTATCGCAGTCCATATCATGACACGGTTCCTTATCCACTGGGTACCAAATCCCACCTTTTTCTATGTTGGATGGGCCCTACACTTATCTAATTTTATCACTTGTCGACACTAATAAAATGAGTATTGCTACGCACCTTTCCTTTCCCTCGACGGTCCCGCCACGATCCCCCCCATCTATATGGGATATGAGCATTTTTGACGCCCATTCCTTATCTTAGGATAAAGACCGCGCCAGTGGAACCCTTATCTTTAGATTGAAATTGAAAGCAAGGAATGAAGTAGCTCGAGAGGTATTGAGAGGAATGGTGCCATGTCAATCAAGTGTCGCAAGATGAACTGCACCGCAGAGAATCGTTCATCCCGGAAGTCTCCGAATTTCCTCATCAATCGACTGACTGAAGCCCCACCGTCGATGACTTGGGAGGCTGAGGTCCCTGGATCTGGAACCCTACTTTCCTGAGTCTCGATCTCATCCCTGAGCTTATTCAACTCGCCATAGAAGACTGGGAGAATAGAGTCCTTGTAGCCTCTCTGGAGAAGTCGATTCTAGACTCCCATCGGTACAGCATCCAAGAGTTCACTCACGAATCTCTAGAGTGCTCTTTCTCCATTAACTTCACCAGCCTAGAGGCTTTTCCATCCCCAAAGAAAGAAAAGCAATTGAACAATAAAGAAACAATGATAAAGGAGTTAAATGGAAACCTTTGAAGAAAGCCTCGAGCCTCATACTTATAGGCATCGATCCGCGACGGTCCACTTGTCAACGATCCAAGCATCTTATAGATTCAACATTCCATTACGTGTGGGTTTTAGAATTCATTCTCCTATTCTTCTTGGCTTCTCATAAGAGACATGAGAATCGGGGAACTAATGTACACTGGGTAAGATTGATCAAATCATCATGTAAGCCTGAACCCGGTTCAACAAATTACTAGCTATGAATCAACTCGGTACTTGCCAAACTCAAAGTCGCCCAATGCTTTGAGCTGCCCAGAGTCATATCTTGATAAGAGAACTAGCCAAGGCACTCTCCTCAACCTGAACTGCCAGAATTTCACTCATTGGGACAGCCGCCTGACTGCTCCACTACACGCCTTGCTACACCAAGCCCAATTATGTACCTTTCTTGTATTCAATCATGTATCCCTTCATGTACCTTGGCTCACACCTAGAAATAGGGGTCACGTTGTGCAGGGATCTGGAACTTGAAATCTCTCAGTCTAGGACACCACTTTGTATTTTTTGACCAAAACTCACAATCGAAATCTCGATTCTCTCTGCCTCTCTTTCTCACTTCTTTTGTGCTCTAGGTGCCAACCTATGGGTCCCCATGAGAGGGCCCATGGGGCTAGATCTGTATGGAGTCCGAGTAGGAGGGTATGGAAAGAACACATTTAGCGTGATCCCCGGTGTCGCGAAGCCCTTCGATCGTAGGTGAGTGTATTCCAACGACTTCGAAGGTGTTATAACCGAGGTTCTAGTTTGTGAGTAGGTTATAAATTGAAGCTAATAAGAACTTTAGCCATGCAATGCCTATTTACATCTCTCCTTGAGTATCCCGTGTTCGGATAGTCTTGAAGACTCTTGGGTGATGAGAGGCATCTTCATAAGTTGTCTCTAATCACTAACTTTCACCAAGGATTTTGCATAGGAGCGTATCTTTGAAGTCGATTGGGTCGAGGTCGTGGTCGCTTTGTTTTTTCTATTTCAAACAAGGCCTCGTAAAGATCGCTACTGGGACTTTCTAACATCCGCTTTCGGTTCCCGCCTCTAACACGGTGTGGTATCCTCTAGCCTTCATTTTGGAGGAAGATTCTCTTCAAAAGATGACCATGCTGATATAACTGGTGTCTTCGATATTTTCTTTGTCCAAAATCATTCTCTTGGCTAAGAGGAAATCCACTTTCGCCGATCATAGCTCCATGGGATGACACCAAGAGTGTACTCTTGTTTGTGTGGGAAATGAAAGAATCATTCACCTACGAGCAAGAGGAACATGCGCTTCACCATTCCCCTACCAGGATTGAGATGGGATCCAACTTGTAAGACCCTTCCAACCCATAAATTGACACGATTTTTGGCTTCAAGTTGGACAAGAAGAGGGAGTGAGGTCAGCTTCACCTCTTTCCTTTAGACGGTTCAAAACCAAATTGGTTGGTTCCTACCTTCTGGAAGATCTGGAGTCCCACCCATTTGGGGCATCTCGCTTGTAGTTTAGAGGGGAGGCAAGAGGATAATATTCGCCATTTGTCACTATGTCAATCGAGGTCGTTACACCCTTCCATACATACATGGTTGATGGAGAATATTCGTCGGATGGGACTTTGAATCGATTGCACCTATATAGAGACTAGTTGGCAGCCGCATGCTACTATTTGACCAAAATCGCCACGATCGCAGATTTTAGTGTTGTTGGTGTGCTCTTGGTTTGATAGGTCGCTTGCATCTAGTGGTGAATTCCACACCGGCTTGCAATATCTTCGAGGTCCCCTTTGTCAAACTAGAAAAGTTCTATGAGCTGGCGGACAACCGATACCTATCCTCTCACGCCTTGCACTTTCTCACCACATGCTTGTGTGGTCAAGTGCACCCCGGGAAAATCTTTCTCGATTATGCTATCATAGGTGATGATATAGAAAGAAAAGTCCCTCTCGAATACCTCTTGAGTACTTCGCTAAAAGATTCATCTCTGATAGAGGGGTGAATGATCTTTCACCTGTTTCATTCAAAGTTTTCAATCTTTTCATGTTCTATTGGGTGTCAGGTTTCATACATACAGGGTCATTCATACCGTGTTTCTTCTAAAAGAGGGATTACTCAATCTCTAGTTGGTATAGGCATTGGTTATTGCATTCACCGAGTGACATCCGGCCTCACCCGATTGCGTGGTGAAAGCTCCCGAGAAGGGGTGATAGACTGCTTTGGTCTGGTTACATATATCCTTGAGCGTGCCTAAGGATTTCAATGAAATGGAGTTTTCTAAGTTGCACACGTTGGAAGAATCCATTTCCCAATCCGACCCAAATGGCCGAGTTAGCATGTGCTTAATCGATCTGCGAGCGATGACAAATGTCTCTCGTGATAGCAGAGAATGCCGGATTTACTGGTGAAGTACAAGCAGGCACATATCTTCTCGATATGGGAAGTCAATTTTGACTAAGACTACATACGATGCACTATTGAAATTCTCGACTGGATGAAGAACCATGAAAATTTTTCTTTCCTTCGATCGGTAGCTAGGATAGCGCTAGAGATAGCTATAAGGCAAGGGAGGTACCCTCTTTTTATATGGTATCGAGCCATCAAGGAAATCCCTAAGGTGCTAGCATTGCTTCATCCTGTCGATCATGGCTTCCTCATGCAGTTTCCCAATGCCAACAAATGCAGCAACTATCTCCAACTCTCTTGCATCTGGTATGTTACGATCTTAATCTTCTATAACCTTTTCATTTTTTTACCTTACCAGAAAAAACTAACAATAGCCACCACCTCTACTACGCTAGGGAGAATTCTTACTTTTTTAGAAGCTAATAACATAGTGAAGTTGATTATCCCAATCTATATCTATGAGGAAGGGAGGAGAGAAGTAGCGTAAGAGCATTCAAGAGCTCAGTGAGCAGTTCAGCGACCAGACCGGCTCCATTAAAGTCCAATATTCTCAGATCAGGATGGGACTTTATCCTAGAATAGATAAGTTTTTCTAGTCTTGGGTCCACTACCAAGAATGGATCCTTCTTTAGCCATACCAATAGGTCATACTATCTAACTAGGAAAGGCAGTTGCTTCTCACATGAAATTCCAAGATCAGTTTTTGCTGCTCAATCGGATGCTGTAGATTCTCAAACTTCAGATGATGTCTCCTAAGATTACAGCCGGGAGAATATAGAAGATATTGTATGCTCCTTTTCCTAAAAGAAAGGGGAAGTATGAAAGAAAAGAAAATGAAAGGAATCAAACAGGCAGTCCTTAACTTGCTTTGCTTTTGCCTGGCACCCACGATAGATAGAAAGGAGCGCTCATTCAATCGAAGGAAGCTTTGAAAGAAAACATGATTGGTCATAAATAGGAAAGATTAGTCTAAGCCCAATACAAAGATTAGACTGTTTCGAGTCAGTCCTCAATGGAAGGACAATCTACTTGACCATTCCTGCTTCCCCTTCTCCGGGATTTCCTTTTTCTTTTCAAACAAAATATCGCCTTTTACTTTTCAATCAAAATTGTTAGTAAGTCAGACCTTTTTGCCTTTGCTATTCTTTTCCAAATCTATCATTTGTCGTAGTGACACTTTTTAATTCCATGTGGGAAGTGGGGGGAAAAGCTTTACCCACTTTGTAGTTAGGTCTTTGTTTGGTTACGCGCTGTCTTGACAAGGGCAATTTTTTCAGAAAAGTGCCAGGTAGTGAGGTTCGACCAGCTTATGGATGGTGGTAGGAGCTAGTAGGAAACCAAAAGCAAGCAGAGTAGGTTGACCACCCGAACCGAAAGCAGGGACACGCCTCCCACGTAAGTAGGTATACTAATCTCCAAATCAGACTTTCAAAGCAGAAAATCACATAAGGTTCAACGCCTTGCCTTATTCATGGCACCGGCTAGGGGCTCTTCTATCAACTTTCTGATCAAGCTCCCCTTCTAGTTGCCCAGGATCGAAAGCCACTATTCGAGGTTAGTTGCCACCGCCTCCCTCGACTCAATCCATCCTCTAAATCATACTCTTAGACAAGCATGTGACAAAGTCAAAACTCATTCTGTCCTCCCCGCATGAATGCATGGGTTTACTTTTCAATATATATCTTATCTAAGGCATTTCACATGGGCTTGAGGCACCAATATTTGAATAGGATCTAAATAGAAGCGGTATGCATATTTTCTTCGACTCCTTCTCCCAAGCATCCTCCAAGCGCCCTTCCAAGCCTTATCATAATCATAGCATTCTTCGCCGATGGAATTCTTTTTTTTGGGTGAGGCATCACATCATTAAGAAAACAGTGACGAGGTGTAGGGATCACACAAAGAAAAAGAAATGTTGGTGTGACCATCCTTGTGTATGCCGTGAAGTTCAATTTTCTTATATCATCTCAGAGTATCAGACCGCCCTCGGTATGAAACCATACCAAACTTCCCATCGTGGGAGTACCGATCGAAGGAACCCTTAGATGTGAATGGAGGAAGAAAGCCCTGCACTCAAACTTCCGATCCTCTTCACGCCTCCCTTCGCCTATTTTGTCTTATTAGGTGAACTGGCTATTGGTGACAAGGAGCTCTCTAAAGAATGAACCAAATCCTATCGATCCAAACAAAAAATGGAAAACCTCTAGTGACTAACACTAATCTAACCTACCCACCGCATAACCGGATATTCATCAAACCAAGCTGGTGATTCAAGCGCATCCCATGCCTCAACCGCTCCCCTTCGGCACTCTCCCCGAAAATGACTACCCTCCTGCTATGATTACAGACGCTTGCTTTCATCAAGTTGGTCTAACTTGCCTGTCTTACCTGGCTGACTTCAAGAGAAGAGAGATTTCTTCAAAGAAAGCCTGTTCCTAAACTTACTAAACTGACAAAAAGAGAGGAATTCATTCCATAACCAGAGTGGGTTCCACCAACGAGAAAAGCTCGACTATATTGACTGCCCAACCGAGCGAAATCAAACGACATAACTCGTGGTCCAGTCAAGTGGAAGGTTCAAGTTGGTTCAAACTGAATAGGGATGGGTCCTACTTAGGCAATGGCAAGATGGTGTAGGGAGGGATGATAGAGGTCCTTGGATTAGGGCAGATATATGGGGCATGCTTGAAGTCTATGGCTAAGTTCTTGGCTCTCAGGGATGGTGCTTGCTATTCAACATTTTGAGGTTGAGATTGAGGCGGAGGCTATAATAACCATAAGAAATTCTGATATCAAGACTAAGAAACTTCTTTTACCTTTTGTAAATCATGATATCCATGAGCTTGACCTCTTCCTGATGGACCAGGCCTAGAGAGGCGAATAGCTTTGCAGATGCCTTGGCCCAAATGGGACACATTTTGTTCAGAATTCTAAACCTCCTGTGATGAATTGACTTTCTCTTTCTTTCTGGACATGTCTTCTATGAGGGTGAGTATCCCCTTTTCTTTCTTTTCAAGAAAACTATAGCCTTTTCTTTCTTCCCTCCAGAAAGCGAGACAGGATGTACTCACCTTCGTATTCTGAGTTACGATGGTTGGCCAGCCGACAGTGACTCACCGTCGCATCAGTAGTGGATTTCAAAAAGAGAAAACTATCGGTCCCGCAGAAGCTCTACTTTCCGCATTATAGTAGCTTCCATAATCAAGTCAGTATGGAGGTGAGGCCGACGTTCTTTTTGTTTGCCTTCAACTAACAACACTACTTTTCGTATTCTACTTCACAAAAAGAATAAAGGGTCACTGTGAAGATTTCATTCCTCTCTTTTCTTTCAGTTCATAAAGAAGCCTTCTTCCTTAAGAAAGCTATTTTCATCAAGGAGTGATGAACTCGAACATTCACGTAGACTAAGACTAGTTTTTCATTCAGAACTACTACAAACCCACATTTGTGTCAAAGAGAAGAGGCGAAGAAGAAACTACTCGACTGAATAATGAAGGCGCGCACAAATAAGGATTCTATTTAGCATAAATAACAAGGATTTCATTCATGTGGAGAAAATGGAACGAAGAACCAATACCAGATTAGTCTGATTATCATACCGTTGAATATCAAGAGAATGTGGAGCATGACCGAGGTCGCAGAGATTACATGGATTTCTTGATGATTTCCATTCACATCTCTAGTCATTTCATTAGATCTTATCTACATACAAAACTTCTCAACTGAGCAAATGAGGAAAGAGTGGTCGGTTTAAGCATAGAGACTGTTTTCCTACCGATGGAGATCTATCTTCTTCTTATAACACTTAGGTACTTATCCTAATGATGTTGTACAAGACTTCTAGACGGTGAAGGGTATAACTAGTGCCTTGTATTCTTTTAGCTAGCATAGAGCTAGCTCTTCAATAGCCTTCTCTTCCCATTGGTACCGATGAAGAAAGGGTCATGAACACACCTGTAATGCACTAACGGACCTTCAATGGTTGTGAAGAAGCTTTCACCATCTCCTGGTGAAGTGAATTCATCCAGCTGAAGATGCCGAGGCACATCCTTCGCTAACGAGAGGTGTTGATAGGACGTATATAGTCGCTAGGCACGATATAATGGAAATTACCTAATCGGCTTTTCTAGCCTTCCCTTCTTATGAGTAAGGGCATATCCTAATGAATTAGATGACCTCGAAAGGAACCATTAGAGGAAGGGTGGTCTACGATCGTGAGGAACCGCCCAAAAACGTAAAGCTAGAAAGCGGATCTAGATCAATTTCATCAACTCTTTGCTTGCAGTTGACATAATGACTGGTGAATTCTCCATGCCGTGAAATTCATTGTTCACTATATCCACCCCCAGCTGAACAGATTTGAAGATTGGTCCTCGCTACGCCCTAAATGAATGGGGAAGGAAGCAAGAGTGCACTACTCAACAAAGATTGAAAGTATACACCCCCTAACTAAAAGTCATTCACGGCTTACTTTCTCGTGCTATGGACTTTTGATTTCAAATCTAACTTGCTAGGAAGTGCATAATCAATCCTTTTTGAAGCCGGACAGTGTCTCCATGGTGTGAGGGCTAGCAGGCAGGGTCCCAATCTTTATCATTTCTTTTTTTTGCAGATGATAGCCTTGTTTTTTCTTTAGTTAATGCAGCTGAATGTATAGAGATCAGGAAAATCTTGCAAGTATATAAGGGAGGCTCGGGCCATAAAAGAAATCTAGACAAGTCTGCTATTTTCTTCTTTAAATCAAGCCACGAGGTGAAAGAGCTTGCAAAAGGCATTTTCATGAATATTCGACCCTACCATGATGAGCGTGATCTTTGAAGAATGCTTTTCAGAGTCTTAAGGAAAGGAGAGAGTTTGGAAGAGAGTCCAAGGGTGGAAAGAGCTTCTTCTTCCGAATCTGAAACAATTATGTGCCATGTCATTATCATGAAAAGAAAGAACCATGCCTCGTCTAGTATTCTTCATTGGAAAAGATCACACCGCTTGTTCATGCACCAAAAACATCGAGTCATGAAGAAAGCCGATCGCTACTACTACTAAGACTCGGACTGAAGCTATGCCATGAGCTCCACTAATCGGCCACTTATCTAGTGCCTGGGTCCAAAAGTCACTGCTTTCACTCCCTTTGTGCTAACAACTGAGCTGGGATTACATAGCAATAGCTCCTAGTTCCTAGTCACACACCAAGGTAAAGAGAAAAGAGAGAAGACCTATTACTCTTCCCACCAACCAACCGTGAGTGAGTAGGGGGCCTTGCTCGTCAATTCAAAACAAGATTATACCTTCTTTATCAAAAATGAGAGTTTCACCTTTTCCATTTTTTGCATAGCCGGCTATTTTCTAATTCTCTCAAAATCGACATGTTGCTATAAAGGTTATTTGAACGGGCTCATTTGCTTAAATTGGGAAGGAGGGATATTTAGAAGACCATTACTTTAGCGGATCTCTTATCTATCTAAAAATGAAAGTTGGGTTGCTCTTCTTTCTAACAAAGTGGATTCTAATAAGGCAAAAGAGATAATGGATATAAGACCAAGAGCACTTATGTAGCATCTTTGACTTCCGGTATTCAATCTAGAGAAAAGCTAAAAACATATTCTTAGATAAGACCTACGTCAATTCCTCTCTTCTTAGTGAAAGCTCAATCCCAACTCTCTTATCCGCGTAACCTACCAACTATTGCCGATTTCATCTCAAATCAAGTGCAGTTCTTCTTTCAAACCTAGCTAGGGCCTATCAATTCCTAACTCTTATCTACGATAGCAAAGAAACTCCACTTCTTCAACAAGAGAAAAGATCACATCGGCAAGAGCAAGTCAAGTCTAAAATGCCTCGAAGCAAGTCTCGCCTACCAGATACCTTCCTACCGATGTCATACTAGACTCTATTATGACCGAGGTGATCTAAGCCTCGAAGTCACTTCTCCTCCCTCTCGCCAGGTGAGCAAAAAAGCATTTAGCCACATCTTCATCCATTTTGTTGACCTCCCTACTTCTACTTATTAGATACGTGATAGCACTAAGGCAAGAAAGCTATTGATATTCCATTGCTCACATTTACACTCTCAAACAGCTTCTTTGTTCAAAGTTGAGGCACATCAAACCACAATCCTCCTCTCAGATGTGTCAATAAAATGGTACAAAATGGAACCGTATCAGATCCCGGGCTTCTTCACATTATTAATGTAAAGACTTTAGCTTGATACAGACAAGCCGAAGAAACTCATGCTCGAGGGTTCAATGAAGAAGGAAGGCACCTATCACCGCTACAATTTGGTGATCTGAGGATTGAAGAAAATTTTCACATCATAGATTCAGACACCTCTAACAATGCATTGATTGGTAGGCCGTGGATCCATGAGTACATGATGATTCCCTCAACGCTTCATCAATGTATGAAATATCAATGTGATGGGGTTGATCAGGTGATACCCAAGCAAATGAAATCGCTTCGAGGATGAGCATTACCTTCCCCAACAGGTGAGGATGGACCTCGAAGCTTGTTCGCCTTCCAAAGGCGACTGAATTGACATCTAGTTCGAGGTTGGCCTAACTTGATGACATGCTTATCGAAGACTGCGTAAAGCATCTTTCTTGCTCGATGATTAGTCAGTCATTATGGATCCCTAACTCAAAATACTGAATAGTTAACGGCCGTATGGCATCTATCCATCCATGCTGAAGTAAGTTTTTGAGGCTAAGGCACTAGTTTGGAGAGGGATAAGGAAATCAATCCAAATGGATTTCTGATCTCAAAGTGTGTTTGACTTCGGCAATCTTTTGAAAAGCTACAACTCCTCGTAGTGTAGTGCTCCTTGGAAAAGATCCTTGTGAAACTTTAGTAGCCTCTAGCTCTATAGACTATTCAACCATTGAAGAAAGCGGTTTTGGAAACCTAAAAGAAAGAAATCTCAAATTCTTTCGTGTTGGAAAGCACTACCGCCTTATGCTAGAGATGAATTGGTGAAATAACTAACTTATAGCAGCTACTTCAATTCCCTTTCTCATTCTAAAGATCTATTTCTATAAGAAGATTCGGTCTTATTCAGATAGCTTGAACCGAAGAAGGAGCAAAGTTTAAGGATTTTGGAAGACTTTCACGAGCTCGTTCACGCAAGGTCTTGCTAGAGTGGGGAAGGGCCAATTGAAACTGCTACTGAAAATGAAGCCTAATTGAGTTCAAAATAGAAAATCTTCTTTTTTACTTCACTTTTGGAAAAAGTAGAATAGAAGAGGTGCGTAGCAAAAGTTCTAGCTTAGATAGCTAAAACTTCTGACGAATTGAATTCTTTTATCTGAACTGACCCCGAATTTTGAGTTATCGGTCTGGTCTTGTTCCGCTTGTACGACTTTTTTGTGATGTTGGCGAGGTCTGCGCTTAAATCCATCTAACAATCTCATAGATAGAAGGAAGTAGAACAATTTTGGTCTACACCTCGGAGGAAGAGGTCGGATTGTCTAAACTACCCAATACTACCATTCAAAAGAGTCCACTAAAGCTAAAGGTAAAGACTTCAATCAAAAAATCTCATGTCCGGCTGCTTTTGAATGATTGGTTTTCAATGGCATCCCAAAGCACATGGGGATATGGGACGTGTCTAGTTCTCATTGGAAAGAGAAGAAGGAAAGATGTGGAGCAAAGCGATCGAACTTCAGTGTGGTTGAGTGAACATCCATCTATTCCCCCCCTTAATCAATGGCGATGGAGTTTTCATTCGGGGTCCACCACCGAATCTAATTCCTTAGTCGCTGCCGCCGATTTGTCTGCTTAAAGAATAGTTGCCCAACCAATTGCGCTAGCCCCTCCAATTCCAGTGAGATCGTGTCTTGAGTATTTACGTATTTTCTATTCTAGTATTTGCCTACCCTAAGTAGTAGTTTCCTATAGATAAGTAGAAGTCTTTACTAAAGCTATAGTAATTCTTGCTACGCACCTTTCTTTCCTGCCATCCCGACCAGTTGGCCATACCGTAGTGTGAGCACCATTATTGGAATTAGAGTATCTCTTTCAACTTTCAAGCCTGCACATAATGGAATGGGAATACAATAGGGGATAGTCCATAGACGACCACAAGAATCCATACCCAAAGCCATGAGGTGAGGAGTGTAGCTACAATTAAAAGGAAAGCAGATAACCTTGTGAAGGCACTCAAAGAAATTCAAGCTTTTATAATGAATATGAATAGAGAGGAAAAGGGAATGAATGATGAGCCAACCTTCATTGCAGACCGATGAGGAGTAGATTAACCCATCCCCTAAAGGAAAGGGGAAAGACTAGCCGCCCAATAGGGGTTCTAACGGTGCATCCACCAACCAATTGTGTTGATATGGTGGCCATACCTAAAAAAAAAGCTTGCCATAGCAGCTCAAACCTCCGATCGGGAAATGGGAGTTCTAACACTCTAGCCCCAATTCCAAAAAAAATGGATTGGACAGGTTTGTGCGGGGAGGAATAGGAACTAAGAATGATGGTTCAAGGTTGAGCTCACCGCCTACTTCAGCTTGTCTTCTTAACTTTATTCCCTTTAGAAAACCTAGTAGCCTAGTGCCTGCACTTGTCCCTAGTTACTTGCTTTCTCTAGGCATGCTTTTTCCCTCCCTAGCCTTTTGAGCACCGAGAATCGATGAGGATGAGATCCACTACTTTCTATACTATCCAAGATGATCTATAGTTCTTGGTCAAAAGAAAAACTTGAGAAAAGTCTCACTTTAGCTCCACCTTTCGGTTTCAGCTCATTCGCTACTCAAACTACATCCAAAATTGTGCATCCTCAGCACTCGAGGAGATTCTAGTCTAGTATCAAGCATATAACTCAGTTCTCATAGAGACAACTTAATGAAGTCGATCTTAGAAAAGCTTGAAAGATCCCAAGAATAGAATCCTGGCGAGGGCCCAAGCATTCCAAGATCACCAGCGAAATAAAGAAAAGAGGTGTTACTTGGACTTTGTCTAATGATGCTTAGGGCAATTTCCTAGGGCTTTTGCTTGAGATGCCATCTCAAGACTAGGTTTAGTTGACGGACTTCTCCGGTTGTGCCTCAAATGGTCTTTTAGGACTCGCTTGAGAACAAACTCAAGTCTAGTTTGTTTATCCTAGACTTCTCCAGTTGTCGATAATGTGAAAGAGACTCCAATTAGGGAGAATCAAAGGAATTCGGTGGTCTCCAAACTTGGAAGACAAAGAGTTTTGAGTGATTGACTCCAAGCTATGAATTAGAGGTTATCCACTAGGAATAAAAAAAATGGCATACTATGACCAATTAGGAAAGACGCCAACATGTTTGAAAGAATGGAACATTCCACTTGGGATATAATTTCAAGGATCTTACCCAAATTTCAATTTACCAACACATGCTTATGAGCAAAATGTCTTTCTGAAGGGAACAGTACGTGCCTCTCTTTTTTTTAAGGTGAATTGCATGCTATGTTTCATGCAAACAACACACAAATGATGATTTGATCAACTTTGAGACAATGCAAGTTTCTGAAAATAGATGTCAGTTTTGATGACCCAGACGACTGGAAAAAGCTTCTTCTTTTTTTTGAAAAGAAAAATCTATTATCGATTCAAAATTTTGGTTTTGATAACCGACCAAGTTCAGACCTATTTCAAGGAACTAACTGGGTAACACGAGAGTGAAATTCTTCAATCCAAAGTAATCTTGAAGGGTCCATCTCGCGTTAAGGTGATTCAACCACATAGAGATTTCTATTTGTATCCATGGGTTGCCTTTAGTAGGGAGCCCTACGAAAGAACTTGGATATCATATTCACAAAAGTGTACATATTTCATCTTCAACCCAAATTGACTAAAAAGAGATTTCTCTAAGGTGAAAATCAATTCATTGAATCTAAGCCCTTGGGTAAATTACTCTAAGCTAAAGAATGAAGACTTTTGAGTTTTGTTGACAAGTCTATTGTGAATTGGACTGTGGTGAACGGCTTGACGGCTAGAAATTGGTGGTCTAGCAAAGCGAATGGTGCACACACCCACTAATGACTAAGGCACGTAGTGTTTCTAACAAGCCTAGTTGAACAAAGAAAAGTCAACATATACAAGACATCATTTTTAGGGAAATTCCCACTGAGATGATGAAGAAACTGGGCTTCCTTAGTTTTGTTATTTAGTTCGATGGTCAAAATATCATCAATAGATGAACGCTTCACCCTTTAGAATCATTCACGACTTCTTATTCATTGAAAATGACTTTGCTCGCACCTTTCTAAGGTGGGATGGCTCTATCGAGGGGATGGAATGAAAGTAGTCCCTCCACGACCTAGCTTCCTTCCAGTAGTTTTAGATACTTTGATCCCGTGTTGAGTCCTACTTGTTTCGAGGTCAATCTATGGAGGAATAAGATGCGGTTCGATTTCATTATTGCAGAAAAATGGATTCACTCTATCGGATGGCTTCACATGCAATAAAGGTAGCCAAGAGAAGTCAATCTCGCATGAAAGGCTTCGATAGAAGGATCAGTAGACACTTTCAAGAAGGTGATCGAAGGACCATTCAAAAGTAGCCATCTCAAAATGTCTATTTTAGCTCAAGTGCTTTATAGTAGGCAAGCCTCATGGGTCTCGACTCCTCCCATTGCACCATAATTTGGTGTTTTGAAGCCCGGATGGATAAGGTGAAGCAAAAGAATTTTTCAAAATCCCATTTGACTCGAGACATCATGGTTGGATAGTCTTATGACTTTGATCCATCATCTATTCTATTCATAGAAAGTAAGTCAAGTAAAAGAAGCAGAGGCCCTAGAAGTCGACCTCAAGTGACTTTGAATCGGATTAGCTATGAACCATAACTTCAATCAATCGGTCTGGTTGAAGGTTGACCGGCAAAGCAAATGAGGAATCATCATAGGCACTTGCGCACAAAACCATCTTCCTTCCCTCTTTCAGAAACCAGCCCCTTCTTCGTGAGCTAGGTCCATGGTTGCTACTGCTCTCGGGAAAAGGTAAAAAATGTGACGCCGATGGTCAATCACTTTGGGCTACTTTAGTGGGATCGTGAGACTCGTGCTTCTATTCTCTAGAATTTGATTCACATTTCCTTGAATTTGGTTTTGAAAGAAAAAAAAAAGTGACCTTAAAAACTAAAAAAAAGTCAAGCCGGGAAAACCGCTTTGCTCGTTGTCTAAGGAAAAGAATGCTTGCTTTTTAGGAATATGTACTATGATATAGCAAGCTATCATCCCCTTCCAATTATGATATTGCTCATTAGTACTTTTCATACTTCCTCTGCTTTACTTGGAAGGAAGGCTGCCTAGGAAACGGGCATATAGATCCCTTCTACAAAGAACTCAAATTCTTTAGTTCCTACGTTCGTATTCTCATTCATCTTCTCCTTTCATGCTCATGAGATCGAGGCTTTTTCAAAAGAATCCCAACAGAGGGTCAACCAGCTCAGAGCTAATCCGTCAAAGGTTTTGACTTTAAGTCTGACCGCTACCATCTCATCCTTGATAGAATGATCATGCAGAGATCTTGAAAGATTTGTAGTCTTGCAGAGATCTGCACCAAAGAACTTCGAGAAGTTCTCTAGGATTATGAGATCCGCATGGGCCGAGGGGCGTAATGCATGGGGTGGCGATAGCCGTTAGGAAGAGTATGAATCATCGATGGTTCTGCTCCATCTCCGTTCGTTTCGGTCTTTCTGGATCGTGACAGTGCGCCAGTCTATAGATGCTTGGGTCACAAAGTTCACTTGACCTGCGGTTTTGAACTATTCTACTTCCAATTTGGAAAGGAGCAAGGTCGCCGTGGATGATTTAGTCCATTGAGTGTGTGGGAAAAAAGATTCTAGTGGAGTGGGCAACCCAGACTAACACTCTCCTGGAGTTGCCACACGATACTCTTTTTTGGTCGACTTGTCTTTGCTCAAGAAAGGATATATGATATAAAGAAGAGAGATATGAAAGAGAGATATCTTTCTTTATATACGATCTTTCGGTATGAAAGAAAGACAGAAAAGAAAGAGATATTCCTTCAATACTGGTATGAAATCGATACGATATTTCAAAGATAGATATTTCTAAATCAATCAATATATTCATTCCACGGTAGGAAATCTAATAAATCAAGAAAAATCTGAAATACAAGAATATTAGGCACAATTCACGAATTTGAATCAAAAGTTTTTTTTCAAAATTTCTATTCAATCAATATCTTGAATTGAAATACAAAAGAAAGACATCAAACTGATCCCCGTCTAAATAAAGAACAACAAGCATGAAATTCTAATGAACATGAAATCTTGTATTGCATATTTCGAATATTATGTTCTTGATTTAGAAAGGAGAGGTGTTTACATGCCGAGCAAAGCGAGAAGTGAGCTTGCTATACTCGACTGAAAGGAGAGGATGGTCATTTTTCGAGCAGTAGACCTGCCTTAAAGGACTCTTTCCCTTTAGCTTTAGGAAGAGGGCTGCCACTATCTCTGCACTCCAGTTGCATTCCTTCATAATATAAATGCCTTCCACCTCATAGGCTCATCTCCTAATCTGAATGGGTCAACCATCTCAATTGAAGTCAAGATACGAAAGAATCAATTGAGCCGCCCTTGCCTCTCGAAGTCTTCCCAGCCTTCTTAGACTAGACCGCTAAAGCAAAATGAAGATCAAATTCCCATGGGCTTAGGATTGCCCTTTCCCGACTCTATAGGAAATGACCCTGCTTACTTGATTGCTTGTCTCCCTCGCCCACAAGGAGAAGCGGGATGAGTACTAGTGGCTGGATTCTTCCTCTTCTAGCTATTTCTTTTCATGGAATAGGGGTTGGTGAATAATGTGATAACTCATCCATGGTAGTCCTTAGCCACTTCTTGGACTTGGGCCTCGAAGGTAAAGGCAAAGACAAGGTCCTCTTGCTCTTCTCTCATAGCTATGTCCTCAACTAATGACCTTGGAGTGAGGTTATGATATAATAGAGTGGTGCTGCCTGACGTAAGTCATCTATACACACTCACCGGAAATGGAAGACCGAAAGCCGAGTCTTGAAACTAAGCTAAGGAAGTGGACCTTGTTCTCTTTCTCGGACTTGTCAATGAAGTCCAAGTCAAGAAGTGTCAACTCTTGGCCTCGAGCTTCTATGCTACAAACTTAACTCACTCTTTTTATGGCTCATCTCCTTCTATTTCATGAAGTGGGCTCATACCTAACTCGCACAAAAATGGACCTTCTCCTTCTCCTCATCCATGATATGTCGCTTTCATTGAACTAGTACTCGTTGCTTACTTTGAGGAGTCTAAAACACCTCCCTATTTTCCAAGAACGTATATAGGAACTGCTTCATTGCTCTTTTCTTCACTCTGATATGGAATCCTCTTTCCTTCCTCTAGGAAAGTGATTGGAGAATATGAATAGACGGGAAGCCCTTCTATAATTCTAATCGAGGTCAATTTCTGAGAAGTATAGTTTTGATACAGCCTGTGGTCCAACACCTCTAATACAAGGAAGGAATGTGTTGGATCACTACTTGAATACAACTATGATGGTCAACTAGCTTATACTTATAGAATAAGCTACGCTTAACTCTTTTCTTCTCCCTGGGTTTCCTTTATAATGAGTTTGAAAGAATTTCTTATTGTAAAGAATACACTTAAACATGCTAATGACTACCAATAAGAAAAAATCTACCCTTATCATCTGTGAAAGAGAAAGATTTATTCTTTGCCAACCCTCTATACTCTATAGATAGGTCTAGGGTTAGTTATGAGTTCTTTGGAATCTTGCTTTCCTTTCCCTTGTTTGCACCCCTTGGGCCACAAACTGGCACGGGCTTACTTGATTCCATACCTTCAATTCAACCTTTCAACTCTGCACAGCGTGATAACTCACACTAAGAAGAGAAGGGGAGGGGTCTTTGCTGGCTTTCAACTTAAGCGAGAAAGGGGGTTTTATGAGTCCTAGTACAACATTGACCTCTCACAGACGCAGACCAAAAAATCTTATTTTCAACATATAGATTCTAAATAACAGTAAGGGAGGAACTCAACCTCGGCCAGGAATGAGGACCAAGTTTTTGGGTTTCCTATTCCTTCCATATGAACATGAACGTAAAGGAGAGAACGAATGGCTCAGGAATCAACCGGTTCGAGACTGTAGAATTGCTTGGATTATCGTAGAAGAAGAGGAGTTAGGCCACTCGAACTGCCTCCTCTCCATGGGGGGTCAATAAGGCCCTAACACAGGATACTTTTTCTTGAACTTGGAAAAGAGAAAAAGGAACATCGACTAGGTTGCAAGCTTACTTGATCTTTCCTAAAGATCCGTGGCTAGACCAAGGAACCTAACCATAGAGTGAAATATGCATCCAACCCAGAGAGACAATGAATAGGCAAGCTAGCTTCTAGCAAAAGAATCATCCTCCTCAACTATTTTTCTCTTCTAATTGTTTGTCTATCTGCTTTAGAGGAGTTTGAATGCGATGGATTGATTGCTTGATAGGTGCGGTCCAGAACCTGCTCCTTCACAGTCACACCTTGCCTTCTTTCCTTGCTTTGGTGCTAGCGTATAGAAAGTAGTAGACCCCAACTCCTTTTTATTAGCTTTCTGTGATATGGCTCGTGGTATAGTCTAACTCTTAGTAGCTGTTCTCTCCTTCCCTTACTCCTTGCCTGCTCCCATTGATTAGGGGAAAAGCATTGGCATTAAGGACGCTCTCTCTGTATTGGCCTTGGCACTCCTATGCTCTGATTGAACGTCTATGGATTCGGGGAATCATAGGACCAATGGAGGAGAAGCATTCAGATCCTAACCACCTAGGTAGGCCACCCAGTCGGATCCCATTACATGCACCTATGATGGCCCACCGCTAATCGACTGAGCGAGATTGATGGGTTCTGTGAGCCCGAGGAAGATTTTTTCGGTAGTAACCGCAAATATGGTTTGGTCGAAGATGGGCAAGAAATCATGACTTGGGAAGATAACCCCTCAATAACCTCGAGAACAAAACCAGTACCCACGATGATGAAGTTCGACAGTTTACCTGGGAATGGAAGGTGACCCTCGCCCAATCTTCCTAAGTGACCTATCATCAGAGGAAGTTGAACAAAACAATACGACTAGCCTTAAGGAATACTTGGACCTGGAGTTATGCTGAGATGCCTGAGACCCTTACCGAAATCGCAAGCTTAATATCCAGTTGCTAGGCCCATCAAGCAAGCGCAACGACGCTTTCATCCACTCCTCATGAAGAAGATTGAGAAATCTATATATAAATGGAAACGATGTGGGTTTCATAAGAGAAGAGAAACATCCCGATTGGTTGGCAAACATTGTTTCAGTGACCAAGAAGAACGGGCAGATTCGGGTTTGCATTGACTTTAGAGACCTAAATAATGCATTCCCTAAGGACAAATTTCCTCTGCAGATCACGGAAATCATGATAGATAATATCTGCAGATATGAACAGATGTCTTTCATGGATGGTTTTCTTGGGTATAACCAAAGAAAAATAGATCCATGAAAAAGGCACACGTCCTTTAGAACTCCCTTCGACGCGCATCGCTATACGTGATGACATTCGGTCTCAAAATGCTAGTTCCACCTACCTTACTAGAACTAGAAAGGGCTATGATGTAGATATTTTGAGATCAACAACATAAAAGAAAACAATAGAGTGTTACGTGGATGACCTCACAGTGAAAAGCAGAAAGAAGATCACCTAGATCTACGGGGTCTTGGAGAGACTTCAAAAGCACAACATGAGGATGAATCCCCTCAAATGCTTTCGGGGGTAACTAGAAAGTTCTTTGGGTTTTTCTTAAAAAAGATGGAATCACAATTGACCCACAAAACTGCCATCCTTTCAATGAAACCACCAACTAACCTCAGGAACTCAAACGGCTACAAAGAAAAAAGGCCTCAAGAAGATTCATCTCAAACCTATCGGAAGGTGTCAACCATTTTCACTAATGAAGAAAGGCGCTAGATAAAGACTTATAGAAGAAAGAAAATGAGAGACTCACGGTTGACTCGAATGAAAAAGAAAAAAATGTGAGCGCCAGATTCAATGAGGAATAAGGGATGGAGCTTGAAGAAGTGTGCCTAGCCTATTACATTGCTTTCTATGGTGATTAGTCTTAATCAAGCTTAGTCCCCTCAAGTAGTAAGGTAAGGCTATTCTGCTATCAATGAGTTTTGATACAAAATGTTGGAATGATGAGACTGATTCCCCATGAAATGCAATAATGGAACGCATCGCAAGCTACGCATGGAAGACGGTCAACTTTCGAACGAACAAACTAGCGTTGGTTTGAAATGCACCCCAAAAGAGTCGCGGGGAATATGGTATCCACCCGACAGTTTGAGGGAAGAGATGACTGTCTTGATGATATCATCTCTTCTATCTCTCCTTCTTGAATGGCAGAGGGCGAAACCTCTTCGTGCAACTCTTTCCTGGAAGTGAATTTGCTTCTTCTCCTTTTTCAGAAGGACTGAGTGAGTGGTCCTCTTCAAGTTGTAACCACCACTTGTCCTCCAGATCGATTTCCATCACCTAGCTAAAAAGAACCTGGCATCCGCAGGGATGCGGCTTCGGTGAATTGGTTCCGGCGGTCATGGAACATAACATAGAGATCATCCGCCCTGTTTCTCTTCTGCTTCATTTTAAAAGATCCAATTCTTTTTCATTCTTGGGGGCACCCCATCTTATCAAAGATTCTCTTATCATCGATGGCTCTTTCATCAGGTCAGCAAAGGAGTCTTGCATGCTTGCTTGTGGTACCATTGTCGATACAGCCCATCCTTTCTTCTTCATCATAAAACGGAAAACACTTCCCCGTCTCGCTTCGAGAGGTTTGGTTTGGTCCTACCGATTTGATTTTGAAAAAGGGAGGGAGCCTTCACCCAGAATTCTAATCGCTTTCTGATCAATATAAAGAGGAGAAAAGAAAGACCACCAAAATTCATGACCACCAAGATCCGCATAATGATTCGATCTTTTGAGAACCCATTTTTTGAAAATGGGGCGACACGGAAGATTGGATTGCCTGAATCATGAGTCTTATATACGTGTTACGATCACCTCATATTGATAAAAAGTCCAGAGAACAATTTTAAATGAAAATCAAGACAAAATTTCTTGTCATAAAAATGGAAACGCATGAATTGTGTAAGAAGTTCTTTAAAAATGTCGTGACATAAGACTTTTGGTCAGGCCAAAAATCTTGCCGACTGGATGCTCCTACCCCACCATGCCTAGCCCTTGACCTTGAAAAGGAGGTATGAAGTGTGGAAACTATGCAAGAAGTGTATGATACAAGATGTCACCTTAAGGAGTGGCGGCAAAACTAGAAATTGATCAACGAGTGAACTGTGCTTAGACGCTCAAACAAAGATCGCATCTAAGGGGAGCGATGGATGAGTCTAGCGCCTTTCAATTCTGGAATGTGATCCGGGACACGATGGGAGTTAACGTGCTTGCAGGCAAGAGATCAGGGTAGCACAAGATCACCTTTCTTCGGCATGGGGTCAACCTGTGAACAAGGTAAACCCAATGGGATGGGAACCAAAAATGGGAGGTACCGCATTGGGCGAAGACGATCCAAAGTGAGCGCTCACCCTTCAAAGTGCCGGGTGGGTAAGATAGAGGTAGTTTGCTTCCAAGCCGCCCTCGAGGAATCAAGAGATCTTTGGTGACGACTTGGATCTCGGGTGACGGAAGAAGGCCAAGTGACGAAAGCAGATAGCAGCCACCAATAGGCTAAAAGCACAGGAAGCTACCAAGCGATTCGCCACTTGAGTCAGATGGGGAACTCGCACGGCGGGGTGCAGGGGGGGGGGAGAACGTCGGTTGAGCCATTCCATCCCAATAGCGTATATTTGGAGCTCAATATGAAATTCGACTTTCTTGCAAGACCCGCTCAGATAAGGGCAAATTCGAGATTGCTTCAAGTCGAGATCCTTTTTACTCTTTCCTCAACCAAAAACATTCTAAATTGACTCTCTTTTAGTCAAAAAAATTTGATGACGCAGTGGTCGACTGTTCCCTGCTTTTTTTTTGTACTACACCAACCTCTCGATATGCTTGAGAAAATGGGAAATCGACTATTTCCTGGTGTCTGAGAAACCCTATCTAGGGCACCTCCACATTACCATCTCTGGGACAAAGTGTATTTGTTACCACTTTGGATTGTCTTCTAGAATGAGTTCTTTTGTCTTTCTTTTCTCTAACGACTGGAATGAAGTTCTTAGGGAATAAGTCAAAGTAGTTCATTACGGACATCCCCTCCTCAACCTTGTTAACAAGTTGGGTGCTTGAGAAGGACCAAGCAGAAATGCATCCATTCCATCCATGTACGTATCAAAGCGATGGAAGTCATCAAACCTATCCGAACGGGACAAAGAGTTGAGTTGGTTGTCGAAAAGCCCCATTCCATCGGCTTCGGATAAAGAGGAAAGGCGCATGGGCTTTAGCACTGAAGAAAGGATTGGCACTAGACCCCTAAAAAAATAGAAATTCTATGAAGAAGGCATCAGTTAACTTATGACTAATGAAACTATGCCTTAAGTCCGAATACTCGGCAAGTCGCCTTGACTTGCTAGTGCGGATTCCTTTCATGATCGGACTACCTATCTTTCTGCTTCAAATCTATATTCAGAGCTATTTTACAACTACTGGGCTACTTATTTCCAGCACAAAGCCCTCAAATGAATATGCTACTACTCTAACTTTCTACCAGAATCCGAGCATTGAAGCAAGCTTTTTGTCGCACCATAACCGAGTCTCTCCTTTCAGCTCTGACCAATCCACCCGTCATTGCTAATAAGTTCTTTACTCCTTGAGTATGGTATGGACAATTTTGCTTGATGTCCTGGCTCGATCGGTACATGAAAATTCCTTTTCATTCTCCTACCACCTAGTATACTTGTTCACTTTGGAAGAGTCAAGCAAACAGTTTAGAAGTAGAAGGAAGAGTCAGACCCAGGGGGCTGAATTGTCTCAGATCGAGCGAGGAAAGATGACGTAGTATGGCTCTCGATGTATGCGAGATAAGTGTGAAATGTACCTGGCACTAGGCGTGGATATGACGATAGCTGGAATGCTCCTTACTGAACTTCACGCCATTCTTATCTAAGTTGCTAGTTTCATGAAGCCATTGTGAGACAAGGCGCTAGTTGACTTTGAGGTGGTCATTAGGTAAACAACATAGAGCTAGCAGGACCCCATTGAATAAGTCTTCCTAGTCCAACTACACTACCATTCTCTTATCGTAGAAAGAACATGGGAAGAGAGGAGCCTTTGGGGACGGGGAAAGAAAGTCTCAGGGGTCAAAGTAGAGCTACTTCCCTCCCAGAGGTCGAGGTGTATACCTCCCTCCTCTCCTTTCAGAGCCCACCTCTCACTTTGCTCGAGCCTATCTCCTTTCAGGCGAGTGGCCTAACGGCTCCTCCGCCAACTCTAGATAGATCGTGTGTGGTATTCAAGGTAGAATACATGGGTATCCCAACTATTTTGCCAAGGCCAGTGCTTTCTTCCTATTTGGATTCGGTTGAGACATTCTAAATGGTCCCCGGTCAAGTCACAAAATGATTCTTTCTATTCATTCTATTAAGAAGTAATAAGTACGTTGGGAATAAGCCCTGAAGTTGTTCGTTTGGTCACTTTACTTTTATGTTAGTAAAGAAAATAAGGGAGGATGGTCAAAGGATTCCATTCTTTTTGATATGAGGATCTCCTGAGGAGTGTGAAATGGAGCCCACCTGACTTTTGATCCTATGAGCTGGGGTGGACAGTTGCCTCAAACCCATAGAAACCATGAAGCCTTTCATCGATCTTGCCCTAAAGGCGCTAGTGAAGACGAGTGTATCTGACACCAATGAAAAATTTTCTATTCAATAGTTTGTGAACTGTATGCCCATGCTAGCAGCTTCCTTGATGGGACTGAGTCTTGTCTTGCTTATCCCTGCTAGGAAATGAAATAGGGCAGGCATTGGAACATCTCTTTCTTTCTATAGGCTATAAGCTCTCCAATGGTACTTACTTAGATATGGCTTTTCTTTTCCCTCTCCTTCATCCCAGTGGTTTTTGTCTCATCTAAAGTCAATCAAATTCGTTCATCCAACCAAATCCGTACTCAAAAGAATTCTATTCGTCCTTCAATAAGGTCGACAAGAAGCACTACTACTACTTGCTTGATTTCCATCCATTCAACTTCCATTGAATGTAATCTGGTCGGACTATACTTTCACTTTACTTTAGTTCAAAATCGGGATAGTTTTCATAAACCACCATTTATGCAATAGAAGTCTCAAGATAGAAGCTCTTGGTGAAAGAGAAAGATCGGGTGATGAAGGCATTCCGCTGCTTGGAGTTGACGGTTCTAGTACAGGATCTGAGCTGCCTGGAATAAGCTGCTAGTGACTTGAGGAGGAGGAACCACGTGAAAATGTTCACGTAGAAGCCTATTTCTTTCTATACCTTCCTATTCTATTTATTGGGGTTTCCTTTGAGCCTCAAAAGCTCTTTTTTGACTGAGTCTAGCCTTTACCAAGTCCAATTTAGAAAGAACTTGATCCAAATTCTTCCTTTTTCTGTCTTCAGCTCTGACATGGAGTTCGACTTCCATCCCCTGTTCTCCGGCAGCATTCATTCATAGGTAAAAAAGTAAAAGAAAGGTCTTTCCGGCGCTTTGCTAAAACATCTTAGTGATGAAATAGCAATTACTATTTCTATGTATTATCTTCTACTATTGATGAACTTGTTCTATAGATAGATGCAAGATGCCTAAGCAAGCCAATTCTTGTATCCCAATGGTTGAGAAAGGTAAGAAGGCGGAAAGAAAGGTTCTTGGTTACAGAGAAGACAGAACGAAAGACAAACATTGATTGACCACTACTACTAACCGTCGAGAGACCAAAGAGATATTGGTTGAATCACGCAGCAGCACAGGTCAAAGCCCGAAAGCTACCAACCATAAGCATTCACCGTTCTGATGGGGAAGTAGCACTAATTGCGTTCCATTCACCTCTAAGGATGCTTCAAATTAGAACGTAGCACCCTAACTTCCGGAAGTCATCACCTCGAACCTCTTCTTTAAAAGCCGCCGCTAACCGCCTCCTCGATCCTCAAAGAGTATCGGGTGAATTGTGGGTTCTGATGCTGCTTGAATGTCGGAGAATCTACTTCAGCTTATAAAATAACCCAAAACCAAAGAATGCAGGAACAATCCAGCCTTATCGTAGTCCATATCATGACACGATTCCTTATCCACTGGGTACAAAATCCCACCTTTTTCTATGTTGGATGGGCCTTACACTTATCTAATTACATTACCACTTGCCGGGACACTGTGACAAAATGGGTATTGCTACGCACCTTTCCTTTCCTCGACGCCCCGCCACGATCGCCGGTCCCCATCTATATGGGATATGAGCATTTTGATGTCCATTCCTTATCTTAGGATAAAGACGCTTTTCGGGAACACCTTATCTTTAGATTGAAATTGAAAGCAAGGAACAAGTAGCTCGAGGTATTCGAGAGGAATGGTGTCGCTGAATTAAGTGTCAAGCATGAACTGCACCAAAGAATTGGTTCATCCGGAAGCCTCAGAATTCCTCATTATCACGAACTTCACCGTCGACAACCGGAGGCTGAGGTCCACCCAGATACTGGAACCCTACTTTCTGGAGTCTCGATCTATGTCTCGTCCCAGAGCTTATTCAACTAAACTACCATAGAAGACCTGGGAGAATAGAGTCTCGCCGCCTTCTGGAGAAGTCGCTCTAGTCTCGTCGATACACACCCAAGGGTTCACTCACAGTAATCTCTGGAGTGCTCTTTTCTCCATTAACTGCTTCACCAGGCCTAGTGGCTCCTCCATCCCGCCAAAGAAAGAAAAAGCAATTGAACAATAAGAGAAACGATGATAAAGGAGTCAAATGGAAACCTTTGAAGAAAGCCCGAGCCTCATACTTATAGGCATCGATCGATTCCACTTGTCAACGATCCAAGCATCTTATAGATTCAACATTCTAGATTACGGTGGGTTCTAGAATTCATTCTCCTGTTCTTCTCGATTCTCGGAGGAAACAGAATTGGGGAACTAATATACACTAGGTAAGATTGATCAAATCATCTTGTAAGGCTGAACCCGGTTCAACAAATCGCCAGCTATGAATCAACTCGGTACTTGCCAAACTCAAAGTCACCCAATGCTTTGAGCCTCTCAGAGTCACATTTCGACAAGAGAACTAGCCAAGGGCACTCTCCCTCAACTCGAAACTCACCAGGCATTCTCGCCATCAGCCAGAAGACCGTTCACATTCCACGCCTTGCTACACCAAGCCCAATTATGTACTTTTCTTGTATTCAATCATGTAGCCCTTCATGTACCGCAGACCTTGGCTCACACCTAGAAATAGGGGGTCACTGGTTGTGCACGGGGATGTGGAACCTGAAATCTCGAATCTCGAGTCCAGGACACCACTTTGTACTTTTTGACCAAAACTCTATCCAATCTAAATCCTAGATTCTCTCTCTGTCCTCTCTTGGCTTGATTTGACTCTCTCTTTTTGTGCTCTAAGGTGCCAACCTATGGGTCCCCATGAGAGGGCCCATGTGGGCGAGATCTGGTATGGAGTCAGAGGGATAGAAAGAATGCATTTTTAGCCCCGGGTGTGGAATCCCTTCGATCGTAAGGCTCAGTAGTTCCAACGGACTCTGTCAGCAGCTATAATCGAGGTTTTAGTTTGTAGGTCGAAATTAAAGCTAATAAGAACTTTAGCCATGCGACATCTATTTCCATCTCTCCTTCGAGTATCCCCAGCCAGGTTCAGATAGTCTTAGAAGACTCTCGGGTGATGAGAGGCATCTTTCATAAGTTGTCTCTAATCGCCACTGACGGTTTCACCAAGGAGTTTTGCATAGGAGCGTACCTGTGAAGTCGGTCGATTGGGTCGTAGGTCGGGGTGGCTGTTTTGTGCTTTCTATTTCAAACAAGCAGCTTCCTCCCATAAGATCGCTTACGGGACTTTCTAACATCCGCTTTCTTACCGGTTCTGCTCTCTAGCATGGTCGGGTATCCTCTAGCCTTCATTTTGGAGGAAGATTCTCTTCTAAAAAGATGACCATGCTGATCGGTTGGTACAACTGTGTCTTCGATATTTTCTTTGTCCAAAATCATTCTCTTGGCTAAGAGGAAAATCCACTTTGTGTCGATCAGCTCCATGGGATGACACCAAGATACTCTTGTTTGTGTGGGAAATGAAAGAATCATTCACCTACACGAGCAAGAGGTACATGCCCTGCTTCCCACCATTCCCCTTTACCAAGGATTGAGATGGGATCCAACTTGTAAGACCCATCCAACCAATAACTTGACATTTTTTATCTAGCGCTTCAAGTTGGACAAGAAGTGGCGGGGTGAGGTCTTCACCTCTTTCCCTTTTAGACTGGTTCAAAACCAAATTGGTTGGTTCCTACCTTCGGAAGATCTTGGAGTCCCACCTATTTTGGGTCTCGGTTGTAGTTTAGAGGCAAGAGGATAATATTTGCCATTTGTCACTATGTCAATCGAGGTCGTTACACCCCTTCCATACATACATGGTAAATGGAGAATATTCGTGGGATGGGACTTTGAATCGAGACTACACCTATATAGAGACTAGTTGGTAGCCAGACATGCTACTCATTTGACCTAAAATCGCCACCGATCGTGGCGATTTTAGTGTTGTTTGAGTTGGTGTGTTCTTGGTTTGATAGGTCGTTGCATCTAGTGTGGTGAATTCCACACTGGCATGCAATATCTTCGAGGTCCCGTTTGTCAAACTAGAAAAGTTCTGTGAGCTTCATGGCGGGACAACCAATACCTATCCTCTTGGCTACTCTTTGCACTTTCTCACCACATGCTTGTGTGATGGGCGGCCTGGCAAGTGCACCCCGGGAAAATCTTTCTCGATTATGCTATCTTAGGTGACGATATAGAAAGAAAAGTCCCTCTCGAATACCTCTCGAGTACTTCGCTAAAAGATTCATCTCGATAGGGGTGAATGATCTTTCACCTATTTCATTCAAAGTTTTCAATCTTTTCTGCATTGGTAGTGTCACTTCGTGTTTCATGAGAGGTGCTTCGTTCCATGTTTGTTCTAAAAGAAGGATTACTCAATCTCTAGTTGGTATAGGCATTGATTATTGCATTCACCGAGTGGCATCCGGCCTCACCCGATTGTGGTGGTGAAAGCTCCCTAAGAAGGGGTGATACTGCTTTGGTCCGCGTCATATATCCTTGATGTAAAGCCTAAGGATTTCAATGAAATGGAGTTTTCTAAATTGCACACGTCGGAAGAATCCATTTCCCAATCAAAAAGAATACGGAAGCGGGCGAGGGAGAGGCAAAGCTAGGATAAAAAAAGCCCATTCCCTTCTCCTCGAACCGAGCCTAGCTTCCTGATAAAGGAATGAGCTAGCTTATCTGAATCCTACGTTGGTAGACACATCTTCCACCTGGTCTAAGAGAGGATTCTACCTCTATAGTGTAGTGGACTTCCTTTTACACCTTTGCTAAGATATAGACCCAACAAGTCACCCGAATGGTACCTTTATATCCTTTAGCGCTAACGCCCCTACTCAAAGCAATTCAATTCCATTTGGTTTTTTCTTCAAAATGTATTTTCATCCTTCCTACCTATTGAACCTAAAGAGAGGATTCTCATCTTGGCGAGGGCCTTCCTCTCCGATTCCCCGGAGGGGTTCTTGGGGAAATAGCATGGATCATCCCCTGCATTGAACCAGAGTGATAATCTTAACTCTTTTCTACGCTCAGGTCAATACCGACTTAGTGCCTCTACCCTTCCTTTCCCTTGTAGCATGCTTTTCACTTTTGGTCTTGGCTACCTCTGGCTCCACCAAAGTCTATTGTGTTGCAAGGCTCCTCTCTCCAAATCGAGCCTCTCGGCTAAGGTTCTTCGAGTCTTTTCGGACTAGGCGAGTTTGACGAACTTTGTGGTCCAGTCAAGTGGAAGGTTCAAGTTGGTTCAAACCGAATAGGGATGGGTCCTACTTAGGCAATCCAGGGTGGTGTAGGGAGGGATGATAGAGGTCCTTGGATTAGGGCGATATATGGGGCATGCTTGCAAGTCTATGGCTAAGTTCTTAGCTCACTGGGATGGCACTTGGTATTCAACATTTTGAGGTTGAGATTGAGATGAGGCCGTAATAACCATAATAATTTCGATATCAAGACTAAGAAACTTCTTTTACCTTTTATAAATGACCCAGCTGATATCCACGAGCTTGACCTCTTCAGATGGACGTGCCTAGAGAGAGGCAAATAGCTTTGTAGATGCCTTGGCCCGGCGGGGACACATTTTGTTCAGAATTCTAAACCTCCTGTAGATGAATTGACTTTCTCTTTCTTTCTTGGACATGTCTTCTCTACGAGGGTCTGAGTATCCCCTTTTCTTCCTTTTCAAGAAAACTATAGCCTTTTCTTTCTTCCCTCTGAGAAAGCGAGACAACTGGATGTACTCACCTTCATACCTTCGAGTTATGATGGTTGGCCAAGCTGACAGTTCTGACTCGTCTGGCCGTACCATAGTGGATTTCAAAAAAGAGAAAACTATCAAGTCCCACAGAAAGCGCTCTACTTTCCTCATTGCAGTAGCTTCCATAATCAAGTCAGTATGGAGGTGAGGTCATGCTTTTTTGTTTGCCTTCAACTAACAACACTTCTTTTCATATTCCGCTTCACGAAAAAAACAAGGGGTCACTATGAAGATTTCATTCTTCTCTTTTCTTTTAGTTCATAAAGAAGCCTTCTTTCTTAAGAATGATATTTTCATCAAGGAGTGATGAACTCGAACATCCACGTAGACTAAGACTAGTTTTCATTCAAAACTACTACAATCTCACATCATGTCAAAGAGAAGAGGCAAAGAAGAAACTACTGAGTGAATAAAGAAGGGGCGCTTGCATGATAAGAATTCTATTTAGCATAACTAACAAGGATTTCATTCATGTGGAGAAAATGGAATGAAGAACCAATACCCAAATTAGTCTCGATTATCTCTTGAATATCAAGAGAATGTGGAGCATGACCGGTCGTCGCAATAGATTACATGGATTTCTCGATGATTTCCATTCACATCTCGAGTCACTTCATTAGATAATATCTACATACAAGACTTCTCAACTGAGCAAATGAGGAAAGAGAGGTCGGTTTAAACACAGAGACCGTTTTCCTACCAATGGAGAGCTATCTTCTTCTTGGATATAAGAACTGCTTTCATTGCTCCTTTCTTCACTCGATATGGAATCCTCTTTCCTTCCTCTAGGAAAGTGATTTGAGAATATGAAGACGGAAGCCCTCCTATAATTCTAATCGAGGTTAATTTTCGAGAAGTCCATTTTGATACCACCTCGGGTCCAACTCCTCTAATACAAGGAAGGAATGTGTTCGGATCACTACTTGAATAGAGCTATGATGGTCAACTAGCTTATACTTATAGAATAAGCTACGCCGCTTGACTCTTTTCTTCTCTCCCTGGGGTTTCCTTTGTAATGAGTGTGAAATAATTTCTTATTGTAAGTAGTAACTACGCCTAAACGCTCTAATGACTACCAATAAGAAAAAAAATCTAGCGCCTTATCATCCATGAAAGAGAAAGATCTATTCTTTACTGGCCAGTAAAAGTAAATAAGAGTAGAAAATTATACGAACAAGGAAACAACCATTCTTTGCTATGCACCTACCCTTATTACTCAGGTAATTCAAAATATTCTTCTTGTCTAAACTATCTTTCTTTTATCCCCAAATCAACCCCCCCTCTTGCACAGAAAAGATTAGTCTTCTAAAACACTTCGCGTTTCTCGGTTTCATAGAGTCCCCTTCCTACACTTTTCTTTTCACTTTTTATCTAACTAGCATTCCGGAGAGTATCCCAGTGAATATGAACACTGGTCTTTTGAAGGAAAAACTAGTGAATTAACAGGACGATAACTGCTAGTACATCCTTTTACCATTTTTCCCTTGCTTGCCAAGAAAAGAAGTCGAGAACTATCTAGAAAGACATCGAACCCTCTATACTCTATAGATAGGTCTAGGGTTAGTTATGAGTTCTTTCTGGAATCTTCCTTTCCCTTTCTGCCTTGCTTGCACCCCTTGGGCCACAAAACTGGCACTGGGCTTACTCGATTCCATACCTTCAATTCAACCTTTCAACTAGGGGCAAGCGTGATAACTCCCACCAAGAAGAGAAGGGGAGGGGTCTTTGCTGGCTTTCAACTTATGCGAGAAAGGGGGTTTTATGAGTCCTAGTACAACATTGACCTCTCACAGACGTAGGCCGAAAAATCTTATTTTCAACATATATATTCTAAATAACAATAAGGGAGGAACTCGACCTCAGCTCAGAATGAGGACCAAGTTTTTGGGTTTCCTATTCCTTCCATATGAACATGAATGTAAAGGGGAAAATGAATGGCTCAGGAATCGTCTAGTTTCGAGTGGACTGCTAGAGTTGCTACGTGGATTATCGTAGAAGAAGAGGAGCCATTAGGCCACTCGAGTCTGTCTCCTCTCCATAGGGGGTCAATCTAAGGCCACTTTTTCTTGAACTTGGAAAGGATAAAAAGGAACATTGACCGGGTTGCAAGCTTACTCGATCTTTCCCGATAAGCGATCCATGGGCTAGACCAAGGAACCTAACCATAAAGTGAAATATGCATCCAACCCTAGAACAAAAGACAATTAATAAGCAAGCTAGCTTCCTAAAGAATCCTTTCCCCTCCTCAACTCTTTTCTCTTCCACCTGCTGTCTACTGCTGCTTTAGGAGGAGTTTGAATGTGGAGGATTGATTGCTTGATAGGTGCGGTCCAGAGAACCTGCTCCTTCACAATCGCACCTTGCCTTCTTTCCTTGCTTTGGTGCTAGCGTATAGAAAGTAGTAGACCTCGGCTCCTTTTTGTTAGCTTTCTGTGATATGGCTCATGGTATAGTCTAACTCTTAGTAGCTGTTCTCTCCTTCCCTTATTCCTTGCCCACTTCCATTGATTAGGCGAAAAGCATTGGCGTTAAGGACGCTCTCTTTATATTGGCCTTGGCGCTCCTATGATCTGATTGAACTTCTATGGATTCGGGGAATCATAGGACCAACAGAGTAGAAGCATTTGGATCCTAACCACCTAGGTAGGCCGCCCACAGGTCGGATCCTATTGCATGCACCTATGATGGCCCACTGCTAATCGACTGAAGCGAGATTGACGGGTTCCTGGAGCGAGGAAGATTTTTCGGGTAGTAACTGCAAATATGGTTTCAGTCGAAGAAGATGGGCAAGAAATCATGACTTGGGAAGATAACCCCTCTGAATAACCTCAAGAGAACCAGAAACCAGTACCACCCACAGGTGAAGTTCGACAGGTTTACTTGGGAACGGAAGGCGACCCTCGCCCAATCTTCCTAAGTGCCAACCTATCATCAGAGGAAGTTGAACAAAACAATACGTCCAGCTCCTTAAGGAATACTTGGACATATTTGCCTGGTTGAGATGCCTGAGATGCTAGACTTACCAGAAATCGCACAGGCTTAATATCCAGATGCTAAGCCCATCAAGCAAGCGCAACGACGCATTCATCCACTCCTCATGAAGAAGATTGAAAAATCAGTACAAAAATGAAAAGGATGTGGGTTTCATAAGAGAAGAGAAACATCCCGATTGGTTGGCAAACATTGTTTTAGTGACCAAGAAGAACGGGCGGATTCCGGTTTGCATTGACTTCAGAGACCTGAATAATGCATTCCCTAAGGATGAATTTCCTCTGCCGATCACGGAAATCATGATAGACAATACCTGCAGATATGAACAGATGTCTTTCATGGATGGTTTGTCTGGGTATAACCAAAGAAAAATGGATCCAGATGAAAAAAGGCACACGTCCTTTAGAACTCCCTTCGATACGTACTGTTATACAGTGATTCCATTCGGTCTCAAAAATGCTGGTGCCACCTACCTTACTAGAAAGGGCTATGATGCATATATTTCTAGATCAACAACATAAAAGAAAATAGTAGAGTGTTACGTGGATGACCTCATAGTGAAAATCAGAAAAAAGATCACCTCGCAGATCTACGAAGGGTCTTGGAGAGACTTTGAAAGCACAACATGAGGATGAATCCCCTCAAATGCTTTCAGGGGGTAGTAACTGGAAAGTTCTTTGGATATTTTCTTAGAAAAGATGGAATCACAGTTGACCCAGCCAAAACTACAGCCATCCTTTCAATGAAACCACCAACTAACCTCCGGGAAATCAAACGGCTACATAGAAAAAAGGCCTCCTGAAAAAGATTCATCTCAAACCTATCAAGGTGGGTGTCAACTTTTCACGCCTAATGAAGAAAGGCGCTAGATAAAGACTTATAGAAGAAAGAAAATGAGAGACTCGACCAGTTGACTTGAATGAAAAAAGGAAAAAAAGTTTGAGCGCTTTCGTATTCAATGAGGAATAAGGGACGAGCTTGAAGAAGCGAGCCTAGCCTTTACATTGCTTTCTATGGCTGATTAGTCTGCCTAGTGCCCCTCCTCAAGTAAGATAAGGCTATTCTGCTATCAATAAGTTTTTGATGCAAAAATGTTGGAATGACGAGACTGATTCCCCAGCATTGAAATGCAGCAATAATGGAACGCATCGGCCGGGCACAGCTACGCATGGAAGACGGTCAACTTTACTGAACTGAACAAACTAGCATTGGTTTGAAATGCACCCCAAAAGAGTCAGGCATGGGGAATATGGTATCCACCCCCACAGTTTGAGGGAAGAGACGACTGTCTTGATGATATCATCTCTTTTATCCCCCCTTCTTGAATGGCAGAGGGCGAACCCTCTTCGTGCAACTCTTTTCGGGAAGTGAATTTGCTTCTTCTCCTTTTTCAGAATTACTGAGTCAGTGGTCCTCTTCAAGCTATAACCACCACTTGTCCTCCAAATCAATTTCCATCTCCTAAAAAAGAACCTGGCATCCGGGGATGGCCCCGAATTGGTTCCGGCAATCTTGGAACATAACATAGAGATCATCCCCAGTTTCTCTTTTCATTTCAAGATCCAATTCTTTTCATTCTTGGGGCACCCCATCTTATCAAAGATTCTCTTGTCACCGATGGCTCTTTCATCAGGTCAGAGAGATTCTTGCATGCTTGCTTGGTACCGTTTGATCCAGCCCATCCTTTCTTCTTCGTCATAAAACGGAAAACACTTCATCCAGTGCTCAGGCTTCTGATTCGAGGTTTGGTTTGGTCCTACTTCTGATTTGATTTTGACGAAAAAGGGAGGGGAGCCTTCACCCGAATTCTATACCGGCGTGGCACTGCCTTCTGATCAATATAAAGAGGAGAAAAGAAAGACCACCAAAATTCATGACCACCAAGATCCGCATAATGATTCGATCTTTTGAGAACCCATTTTTTGAAAACTGGGGCTAACACGTGACACACGGAAGATTGGATTGCCTGAATCATGACTCTTATATACTGTGTTACGATCTCCTCATATTGATAAAAAGTCCAGAGAACAATTTGAAATGAAAATCAAGACAAAATTTCTTGTCATAAAAATGGAAACTCATGAATTGTACAAGAAGTTCTTTCGGTTAAAATGCCATGCAACTCAGAGGACATAAGACTTTTTGGTCAGGCCAAAAATCTTGCCGACTGGATGCTCCTTCCCCACCATGCCTAGCCCTTGACCTTCAGAAGAGGAGGTATGAAGCATGGGAAACAATGCAAGAAGTGTATGATACAAGATCTCACCTTAAGGAGTGGCGGCAAAACTAGAAATTGATCAACACGAGTGAACTATGCTTAGACGCTTCGTCAAACTGCACCGCATCTACGGGGGGAGCTGATGGATGAGTCTAACACCTTTCGATTCATGGAATGTGATCTGGGACACGATGGGACTTAGTGTGCCTTGGTATGCAAGAGATCACCGGAGTATAGCACAAGATCGCCCTTTCTTGCTGGCATGGGTTCAACCTGTGAACAAGGTAAACCCAATGGGATGGGAACCAAAAAATGGGAGGTACTGCATTGGGCAGAAGATGATCCAAAAAGTGAAGGCACGCCCTTCAAAGTGTCGGGTGGGTGAGATAGAAGGTAGCTTGCTTCCAAGCCGGCCCGACCGCGAGGAATCAAGAGATCTTTGCTGGTGCTGACTTGGATCTGGGGTGACGGAAGAAGCGCGGCCAAAATCGAAGCTTGGCTCTAGCCAATAGGCTAGAAGTAGCTACAACGGCGCTTATCAGCGATCCATCACTTGAGCCGTATGCGGGAACTCGCACGTGGTTCGGGGTGGGGAGAACGTCGGTTGAGCCATTCCATCCTAATAGCATATATTTGGAGCTCAATATGAAATTCATCTTTCTTGCAAGACCTGTTTGGATAAGGGCAAACTCCAGAGATTGCTTCGAAGTCAGATCCTTGCCTTTACCTTCCCTCAACCAGAAAAACATTCTAAATTGACTCTCTTTTAGTCAAAAAAATTTGATGACGCATAGTGTCTGACTGTTCCCTGCTGTTGTGGCTTTTTGTACTACACCAACCTCTCGATATGCTCGAGAAAACAAGGGAAAATGACTATTTCCCGGGTGTCTGAGAACCCTATCTAGGGCACCTCCGCATTACCATGCTACTGGGACGTCAAAGTGTATTTTTTACCAATTTGCATTGTCTTCTAGAATGAGTTATTTTTGTCTTTCTTTTCTCTAATGCCTGACTTCTGGAATGAAGTTCTTAGGGAATAAGTCAAAGTAGTTCATTACAGACATCCCCCTCCGCAACCTTGTTAGCGGGTTGGGTGCTTGAGAAGGACCAAGTAGGAAATGCATCCATTATATCCATGTACGTATCAAAAGCTAATGGAGGTCATTAGGCAGCCTATCTGAATGGCACAAAGAGTTAAGTTGGTTGTCGAAATGCCCCATTCCATTCGGCTTCGGATAAAGAGGAAAGACTGCATGGGCTTTAGCACTTGACTGAAAGGATAGGCACTAGTAGGCGCACCCCGACAAAATAGAAATTCTATGAAGAAGGCATCAGTCAGCTTCTGACTAATGAAAGTGTGCGCCTTAAGCCTGAATACTCAGGGCAAGTTCAGCCTTGACTTGCTAGTGCGGCATTCCTTTCATGATTGGACTACCTATCTTTCTGCTTCAAATCTGTATTCAGAGCTTTTTTACAACTACTGGGCTACTTATTTCCAACACAAAGCCCTCAATTGAATATGCTACTGCTCTGATTCTAAATCGAGCATTGATGCAAGCTTTTGTCATATAATCGAGTCTCTCCTTTCATCCACCCATCATTGCTAATAATTATGCTCCTTACTCCTTGACTGTATGGTATGGCCACTTTTGCTTCATGTCTGGATCACCGGATCTGGTACATGAAAAATTCCTTTCCGCTCTCCTTCTACCACCTAGTATACTTGTTCATTGGAAGAGTCAAGCCAGAGCAATTAGTTTAGAAGTAGAAGGAAGAGTCGTGGGGCTGAACTGTCTCAGATCGAGCGAGGAAAGATGACGACGTAGTATGGCTCTCGATGTATGCGAGATAGGTGAAAGGCACCTGGCACTGGGCGTGGATATGTCGACTGGAAGGCTCCTTACTGAACTTCACGCCATTCTTATCTAAGTTGCTAGTTTCATGAAGCCATCGCGAGAGACAAGGCGCTTGACTTTGGAGGTGGCCATTAGGTAAACAACATAGAGCTAGCAAGGAAGAACAGGCCCCATTGAATAAGTCTTCCTAGTCCTACTACACTACCATTCTCTTATCGTAGAAAGAACATGGGAATGGAGAGAGGGAATGAGCCTTTGGGATGGGGAGGAAGTCTCCAGGGGGGTCAAGGGTGAGTAGAGCTACGTCCTCTCTCAGAGGTCGAGTACCTCCTCTCCTCTCCTTTCACGAGTTATCTCCCTCTCTCTCAGCCTATCTCCTTTCAGTCGAGTGGGTTAACGGCTCCTCCGCCAACTCTAGATAGATTGGGTGTGGTTTTCGAAGGTGGATAACGAACGGTAAGGGTATCCACTGACTGTTTTGCTAAGGCCAATGCTTTCTTCCTATTTGGATTCAGTTGAGACATTCTAAATGGTCCCCAGCCCGGTCAAGTCACAAAATGATTCTTTCTATTCATTCTATTAGGAAGTAATAAGTACCCGGGAATAAGCCCCTGAAGTTGTTCGTTTGGTCACTTTAGTTTTATGTTAGTAAAGAAAATAAGGAGGATGGTCAAAGGATTCCATTTTTTTGATACGAGGATCTCCTGAGCGGAGTGAAATGGAGCCCGCCCGACTTTTGATCCTATGAGCGCTGGGTGGACAGTTGCTGAAACCCATAGAAGGAACCAGAGCTAAGCTACCGATCTTCCCTAAAGGCATTAGTGAAGACGAGTGAATCTGACACAAACAAAGAATTTTCTATTCAATAGATTGTGAACTGCATAGCAGCTTCCTTGATGGGACTGAGTCTTATCTTGCTTATCCCCGCTAGGAAATGAAATAGGAGGCATTGGAACATCGCTTTCTATAGGCTATAGGCCCAATGGTACTTACTTAGGTATGGCTTTTTCTTTTCCCTCTCTCCGGAGTGGTCTGTCTCATCTAAAGTCAATCAAATTCGTTCATCCAACCAAATCCCATACTCAAAAGAATTCTATTCGATCCTTCAATAAGGTCGACAAGAAGCACTACGACTACTTGCTTGGATTTCCATCCATTCAACTTCCATTGAATGTAATCTGGTTAGACTATACTTTCACTTTACTTTAGTTCAAAATCGGGATAGTTTTCATAAACCACCGTTTATGCAATAGAAGTCTCAGTATAGAAGTAGAAGCTCTTCATGAAAGAGAAAGATCAAGTGATGAAGGCATTCCCACTGCTAAAGTTGGAGTTGAAGGTTCTAGTTCTGTGACAGTCAGAGCTGCTGCTAGAATAAGCAGTGCTAATGACTTGAGGAGGAACCGCTGTGAAAAATGTTCACGTAGAAGCACCTATTTCTTTCTATACCTTCCTATTCTATTTATTGGGGTTTCCTTTGAGCCTCAAAAAGCTCATTTCTTTCCGACTGACTGGCTGAGTCTAGCCTTTACCAAGTCCAATTTGGAAAGAACTTGATCCAAATTCTTCTTTTTTCTATCTTCAGCTCTGACATGGAGTTCAACTTCCAGCCCCTGTTCTCCGATAGTGTTCATTCATAGGTAAAAGTAAGTAAAAAGAAAAAGGTCTTTCCTCCGGGCGTTACGGCTAAAACACCTTAGTGATGAAATAGCAATTGCTATTTCGCGGCTATCTTCTACTATTGATGAACTTGTTCTATAGATGCAAGATACCTAAGCAAGCCTATTCTTGTATCCCAATGGTTGTCAGAAAGGTATGAAGGCGGAAAGAAAGGTTTGGTTACAAAGAGGACAAATGAGAACGTAAAAAGAGACATTGATTGACCCACTACTAACCCGGACAAATGAATTACCGGTTCTGATGCGCTTGAATGTCGGAGAATCTACTTCTTATGAAATAACCCAAAGCCAAAGAATGCAGGAACAATCCAGCCTTATCGCAGTCCATATCATGACATGGTTCCTTATCCACTGGGTACCAAATCCCACCTTTTTCTATGTTGGATGGGCCCTACACTTATCTAATTTCATTATCGCTTGACGGGACGTTGCGACAAAATGGGTATTGCTACGCACCTTTCCTTTCCCTCAACGGTCCTGCCTACGATCAGGTCGGGCCCCATCTATATGGGATATGAGCATTTTTGATGTCCATTCCTTATCTTAGGATAAAGACTGCTTTTCTGGGGAACAACCTTATCTTTAGATTGAAATTGAAAGCAAGGAACGAAGTAGCTTGAGAGGTATTCAAGAGGAACGGTGTCGTGTTGAATCAAGTGTCGCAGCATGAACTCTGCACCTGTAGAGAACTGGTTCATCCTGGAAGTCTCCGAGAATTTCCTCATCAATACGACTTCACACTTGAACTCGCCCACCGTCTGACGACGGGAGGCCTGAGGTCCCGGAGACTGGAACCCTACTTTCCGGAGTCTCGATCTCTATCTCGTCCCAGAGCTTATTCAACTCAGCTACCATAGAAGACCTGGGAGAATAGCCGCTCCGCCTTCTCTGGAGAAGTCGCAGCTCTAGTCTCGCCGGTACAGTACCCAAGAGTTCACTCATAGTAATCTCTGGAGCGCTCTTTTCTCTATTAACTGCTTCACAAGGCCTAGAGGCTCCTCAATCCTGCCAAAGAAAGAAAAAGCAATTGAACAATAAGAGAAACGATGATAAAGGAGTCAAATGGAAACCTTTGAAGAAAGCCCTGAGCCTCATACTTATAGGCATCAATCAGTGACGTGTTTGCCACTTGTCAACGATCCAAGCATATTATAGATTCAACGTTCCAGATTACTCAGGTGGGTTCTAGAATTCATTCTCCTGTTCTTCTCGGCTTCTCGGAAGAGACATGAGAATCTGGGAACTAATGTACACTGGGTAAGATTGATCAAATCATCATGTAAGCCTGAACCTGATTCAACAAATCGCCAGCTATGAATCAACTCGGTACTTGCCAAACTTGAAGTCGCCCAATGCTTCGAGCTGCCCAGAGTCACATCTCGATAAGAGAACTAGCGAAGGGCACTCGCCCTCAACTCGAAACTCGCCAAGCATTCTCGCTCATTGGGATAGCTGCCAGCCAGACTCGTCCACTACACAACTTGGTACACCAAGCCCAATTATGTACTTTTCTTATATTCAATCATGTAGCCCTTCCTGTACCGCAGACCTTGGCTCCCACCTAGAAATAGGGGGTCACTTCCTGCACCGTGTGCGGGGATCTGGAACCTGAAATCTCAAATCTTGAGTCCAGGACACCACTTTGTACTTTTTGACCAGAACTCTGTCCAAATCAGATTCTCTCTCATCCTCTCTTGGCTCGGTTTGACTCTCTCTTTTTTGTGCTAAGGTGCCTATGGGTCCCCATGAGAGGGCCCATGTGGGCGAGATCTGGTATGGAGTCCGAGTAGGGGGGTATGGAAAGAACGCGTTTAGCGTGAGCCCCTGTCAGGAAGCCCTTCGATCGTAAGGAGTCAGGTAGTTCCAACGGACTCCTGTCAGGCTATAACCGAGGTTCTAGTTTGTGGCTGAGTAGGTCATAAATTGGAAGCTAATAAGAACTTTAGCCATGCGACGTCTATTTCCATCTCTCCTTCGAGTATCCCCAGTCAGGTTCAGATAGTCTTGGAAGACTCTCGGGTGATGAGAGGCATCTTTCATAAGTTGTCTCTAATCGCCACTGACGGTTTCACCAAGGAGTTTTGCATAGGAGCGTACCTGTGAAGTTGGTCAATTGGGTCGTAGGTCGGGGTGGCTGTTTTGTGCTTTCTATTTCAAACAAGCACCTTCCTCCCGTAAGATCGCTTACGGTGGGACTTTCTAACATCCGCTTTCTTACCAGTTCCCATCTCTCTAACGCGATCAGGGTATCCTCTAGTGCCTTCATTTTGTAGGAAGATTGTCTTCCAAAAAGATGACCATGCTGATCGGTTGGTACAACTGTGTTTTCGATAATTTCTTTGTCCAAAATCATTCTCTTGGCTAAGAGGGAAATCCACTTTTGCGTTGATCACAGCTCCATGGGATGACACCAAGAGTGTACTCTTGTTTGTGTGGGAAATGAAAGAATCATTCACCTACTTGAGCAAGAGGTACATGCCCTGGGTTCCCACCATTCCCCTTTACCAGGGATTGAGATGGGATCCAACTTGTAAGGCCCTTCCAACCCATAACTTGACACGCTGCGTTTTCATCGAGTGCTTCAAGTTGGACAAGAAGTGGCAGGGGGTGAGATCATTCTTCACCTCTTTCCCATTTTAGACTGGTTCGAAAACAAAATTGGTCAGTTCCTACCTTCGGCGGAAGATCTTGGAGTCCCACCTATTTGTCGGTGTCTCGGTTGTAGTTTAGAGGGGGGAGGAAAGAGGATAATTTTCTCCATTTGTCACTATGTCAATCAGAGGCTGTTACACCCCTTCCATACATACATGGTTGATGGAGAATATTCGTCGGGATGGGACTTTGAATCAGACTGCACCTATATAGAGACTAGTTGGCAGCCAGACATGCTACTCATTTGACCTAAAATCTGCCACCGATCAGTGGCAGATTTTAGTGTTGTTTGAGTTGGTGTGTTCTTGGTTTGATAGGTCATTTGCGTCTAGTGTGGTGAATTCCACACTGGCTTGCAATATCTTCGAGGTCTCATTTGTCAAACTAGAAAAGTTCTGTGAGCTTCGTGGCGGGACAACCGATACCTATCCTCTTGGCCACTCTTTGCACTTTCTCACCACATGTGTGGTGGGCGGCCTAACAAGTGCACCCCGGGAAAATCTTTCTTGATGATGCTATCTTAAGTGACGATATAGAAAGAAAAGTCCCTCTCGAATACCTCTCGAGTACTTCGCTAAAAGATTCGTCTCTGATAGAGGAGTGAATGATCTTTCACCTGTTTCATTCAAAGTTTTCAATCTTTTCTCACATTCTGTTGGCTGGGTGTCACTTCTCTGCATGTTTCATACAGGCTGAGAGGTGCTTCGTACCATGTTTCTTCTAAAAGAGGGATTACTCAATCTCTAGTTGGTATAGGCATTGGTTATTGCAGCATTCACCGAGTGGCATCTGGCCTCACCCGATTGCGTGGTGGTGAAAGCTCCCTGAGAAGGGGTGATTGACCTTTGCTGGTTACGTCATATATCCTTGAGCATGTAAAGCCTAAGGATTTCAATGAAATGGAGTTTTCTAAGTTGCGCACGTTCTGGAAGAATCCATTTTCCAATCCGACCCAAACGACCGAGTTAGCATGTGCTTAATCAGATCTGTGCGAGCGATGATGAATTTCTCTCGTGAAGTACAAGCAGAGGCACATATCTTCTCGATATGGGAAGTCAATTTTGACTAAGACTACATACGATGCACTATTGAAAGGCTCGACCCGGATGAAGAACCATGAACATTTTTCTTTCGGTCGGTAGTGATAGCTGCTAGCTAGAGATAGCTATGGCCAACCTGGATAGGCAAGGAGGTACCCTCTTTTTATATATGGTATCAGAGCCATCAAGGAAATCCCTAAGGTGCGTAGCATTGCTTCATCCTGTTCGATCATGGCTTCCTTATGCAATTTCCCAATGCCAACAAATGCAGCAACTTTCTCCAACTCTCTTGCATTTGGTATGTTACCATCTTAATCTTCTATAATCTTTTCCTTTTTTACCTTACCGGAAAAAAACTAACAATAGCCTCTACTACGCTAGAGAATTCTTACTTTTCAGAAGCTAATAACATACTGAAGTCGATTATCCCAATCTATATCTATGAGGAAGGGAGGGAGAAGTAGTAAGAGCATTCAAGAGCTCAGTGAGCAGTTCAGCGACTGGACTGGCTCCGATAAAGTCTGGTATTCTCAGATCAGGAAGGGACTGTATCCTAGAATAGATAACTTTTTCTAGTCTTGGGTCCACTACCAAGAATGGATCCTTCTTTAGCCATACCAATAGGTCATACTATCTAACGAGGAAGGGCAGCTGCTTCACACATGAAATTCCAAGATCAGTTTCTGCTGCTCAACCGGATGCCATAGATTCTCAAACTTCAGATGATGTCTCCTAAGATTATAGCCAGGAGAATATAGAAGATATTGGATGCTCCTTTTCCTAAAAGAAAGGGGAAGTATGAAAAAAAAAGAAAATGAAAGAAATCAAACAGGCTGTCCTTAACTTGCTTTTGCTGCTTTTCTCCTGGGCAGTCCACTTCTGATAGATAGAAAGAAACGTACTTTCAATCGAAGGAAGCTTTGTAAGAAAACATGATTGGTCATAAATAGGAAAGGTTAGTCTAAGCCCAATATAAAGATTAGACTATTTCGGGTCAGTCCTCAACGGAAGGACAACCTACTTGACGGTTCCTGCTTCCCCTTCTTCTGGATATCCTTTTTCTTTTCAAGAAAACTATCACCTTTTTCTTTTCAATCAAAATTGTTAGTAAGTCAGACCTTTTTGCCTTTGCTGTTCTTTTCCTAATCTGTCATTTGTCATAGTGACACTTTTTGATTCCATGTGGGAAGTGGGGGGAAAAGCTTTCCCCACTTTATAGCTAGGTCTTTGTTTGGTTACGCGCGGTCTTGATAAGGGAGGTTTTTTCAAAAAAGTGCTAGGTAGTGAGGTTCGACTAGCTTATGGATGGTGGTAGGAGGTAGTAGGCAACCAAAAGAAGGTGCGCAGTAGTAGGGCAGTTGACCACCCCGAACTGAAAGCAGTGACACGTCTCCCACAGTAAGTAGGTATAGTTACTAATCTCCAAATCAGACTTTCAAAGCAGAAAATCACATAAGGTCCAGAACGCCTTGCCTTCCTTATTCATGGCTGGGGGCTCTTCCGACAGCTTTCTGATCAAGCTCCCCTTCTAGTTGCCCACTGTATCGAAAGCCACAGCTATTCGAGGTTGGTGTTCAGTCTACCGCTCCTGACTCAATCCATCTTCTAAATCATACTCTTGGAGACAAGCATGAGACAAAGACAAAACTCATCTGTCCCCTCCCCTGCATGAATGCATGGGTTTACTTTTCAATGTATATCTTATCTAAGGCATTTCACATGGGCTTGAGGTACCAATATTTGAATAGGATCTAAATAGAAGCGGTATGCATATTTTCTTTCGGACTCCCTTCTCCCCCAAGCATCCTCCAAGCAGTCCTTCCAAGCCTTATCATAATCATAGCATTCTTCACCGATGGAATTCTTTTTTTGGGTGAGGCGTACAACACATCATTAAGAAAACAGTCTAACGAGGTGTAGGGATCGACGCCGAAAGAAAAAAGAAAAAGTTGGTGTGACCATCTTTGTGTATACCGTGAAATTCAATTGTCTCGTATCATCTCATAGAGTAGTGTACCGTCCTTGGTATGAAACCATCCCAAACTTCCCACCATGGGAGTATCGATCGAAGGAACCCTTAGACGTGAACAGGAAGAAAGCCCGGGCACTCCAAAACGATCCTCTTCAGCTATCTCCTTCTTCAGTTTCGCTTTGTCTTTATTAGGTGGCTATTGGTGACAAGGAGCTCTCTAAAGAACGAACCGAAATCCTGTGATCCAAACAAAAAAAATGGAAAAACCTCTCTAGTGACTAACACTAACCGACTGACCTAGACCGGACAACTGGATATTAATCAAACCAAGCTAGTGATTCAAGTGCATCCCATGCCTCAACCGCTCCCCTTCGGCACTCTCCCAAAATGACCGCCTCCTGCTATGATATGACACTTGCTTTCATCAAGTTGGTGACTTGCTGTCTTACGGGCGACTTCCAAGAAAAGAGATTTCTTCAAAGAAAGCTTGTTCCTGACTTACTAAACCGACAAAAAAAGAGAAAATTCATTCCATAAGAAAGCCTGTTCCCAGACTCGATACTATGTGATTGCTCCAAAAAAGAAATTCATATAACCACGATAATCTTTCAGACAAAGAGCTAGAGTGCTCCCACCAAGAAGAAAAGCTCGAGCACACTATTATTCCACCAGCCAACGAGGCTAGAAAGACTCCCTCATTGAAGATACAAAACCCTTTTCTGAGCTAACAACAGAAACTCTAGCGATTTCTGCTCCTCCTCACCGACACCTTTTTCTAAAAGACAAGATCGAGGAAATATGCCCAAAAAGCAACCCCTAAAAGGTATAATCACTCAGTACTTTCACCCATTTCATTTTGATTGTAGAAATTCACTTTGACCCACCCCAAAAGAGGGTAAGAACTCTCTAAGACACAAAGAACACAACACCGAGGAGAAGCAAAGCTACCTGGATAGCCCATTCTTCTCCTTGAACAGAGCATAGCTTCAGGGAATGAGCTAGCTTATCAATCTGCATCTTCTGGTCCAAGGGAGGATACTCCTATAGTAAGTGGACTTCCTTGCTAAGCACCTTTGCTTGCCAAGAATATATAGACCAAGTTACTCGTGAATGGTACCTATATCCTTAGCATTGCCCCTACTAAAGCAATTCAATTCCATTTGGTTTCTTCTTCAAAATATATTTTCATCCTTCACCTATTGAAAAGAGAGACGATGAGGGCCTTCCTCCCTAAGGGGTTCTTAGGGGAAATACCTTTTCACTCGGTTTTCATTTCTCTATTTTGATTGTAGAATCAGGTATTCACTTTGACCAATCATCCCACTACGCGGAAAAAAAGGAGGGTAAGGGTACCTACTCATACATAAAAGAAGAGAAGCGGACACGGGAGGAGAAGCAAAGCTAGCAGCTGGATAAAAAAGCCCATTCCCTTCTCCTTGAACTGAGCCTAGCTTCCCGATAAAGGAATGAGCTAGCTTATCTGAATCCTGTGTTGGTAGACGCATCTTCCACCTGGTCCAAGGGAGGATTCCGCCTCCTATAGTATAGTGGACTTCCTTGCTACGCACCTTTGCTTGCCGAGAATATATAGACCCAACAAGTCACTCGCGAATGGTACCTCTATATCCTTTAGCGTTTACGGCCCCTACTCTGAAAGCAATTCAATTCCATTTGGTTTTTCTTCTTCAAAAATGTATTTTCATCCTTCCTACCTATTGAACCTGAAGAGAGGATTCTCGTCTTGGACGAGGGCCTTCCTCTGCTCTGATTCCCCGGAGGGGGTTCTTAGGGGGGAAATAGCCGATTGGATCATCCCCTGTATTGAACCAGTAGCGGTAATCTTACCTAACTCTTGTCTAGATCGCCTCTAGGTCCGAATAGACTGACTTAGTGCCTCTACCCCTCCTTTCCCTTGTAGCATGCTTTTTTACTTTTGGTCTTGGCTGCCTCTGGCTCCACTGAAAGTCTATTGCGTTCAGACAAGGCTCCCTCTCTCCAAATCTGAGCCTCTCGTCTCTGGCTAAGGTTGCCGAGTCTTTTCGGACTAGACGAGTTTTGGGCAGGACGAACTCTATGGTCTAGGTCAAGTGGAAGGTTCTAAAGTTGGTTCAAACTGAATAGGGATGGGTCTGACTAAGGCAATCCAGGGCAAGCTGGTGTAGGGAGGGATGATAGAGGTCCTTGGATTAAGGCAGATATATGGGGCATGCTTGAAGTATATGGCTAAGTTCTTGGCTCTCAGGGATGGCGCTTGGTATTCAACATTTTGAGGTTGAGATTGAGGCGGAGGCTGTAATAACCATAAGAAATTCTGATATCAAGACTAAGAAACTTCTTTTACCTTTGTAAATGACTGCAGCTCGATATCCACGAGCTTGACCTCTTTCCAGATGGACCAGGCCTAGAGAGAGGCGAATAGCTTTGCAGATGCCTTGGCCCGGGACACATTTTGTTCAGAATTCTAAACCTCCTGCGGATGAATTGACTTTCTCTTTCTTTCTCGGACATGTCTTCTCTATGAGGGTCTGAGTATCCCCTTTTCTTTCTTTTCAAGAGAACTATAGCGTTTTCTTTCTTCCCTCCAGGAAAGCAAGATGAACTCACCTTCGTACCTTCGAGTTATGATGGTTGGCCAGGCTGACAGTTCCGACTCATCTGGCCGTACCGTAGTGGATTTCAAAAAAGAGAAAATTATCGGGTTCCGCAGAAAGCGCTCTACTTTCTACATTGCAGTAGCTTCCATAATCAAGTCAGTATGGAGGTGAGGTCGGCATTCTATTTGTTTGCCTCACTACTTTTCATATTCCGCTTCACGAAAAAAATAAGGGGTCACTGTGAAGATTTCTTTCTTCTCTTTTCTTTCAGTTCATAAAGAAGCCTTCTTTCTTAAGAAAGCTATTTTCATCAAGGAGTGACGAACTCGGACATTCACGTAGACTAAGACTAGTTTTTCATTCAGAACTACTACAATCCCACATCTATGTCAAAGAGAAGAGGTGAAGAAGAAACTACTCGACTGAATAAAGAAGGGGGTGGGGCTGCTTTAAACAGATAAGGATTCTATTTAGCATAACTAACATGGATTTCATTCATGTGGAGAAAATGGAATGGAGAACCCATACCCAGATTAGTCTGATTATCTTACTGTCGAATATCAAGAGAAATGTGGAGCATGACCGAGCGGTCAGGCAGGAGATTACGTGGATTTCTCGATGATTTTCATCACATCTTGACTTGTTTCGTTAGATCTTATCTACATACAAGACTTCTCAACTGAGCAAATGAGGAAAGAGAGGTCGGTTTAAGCACAGAGACCGTTTTCCTACCAATGGAGATCTATCTTCTTCTTACGATAACACTTAGGGTACTTATCCTAATGATGCTGTACAAGACTTCTAGACCCCAGCCGATGAAGGGTCTAACTAGCGCCTTGTATTCTTTTAGCTAGCATAGAGCTAGCTCTTCAATAGCCTTCTCTTCCCATCGGTACCGACAAAGAAAGAGTCATGAACACACCTGTAATGCACTAACGGACCTTCAATGGTTGCGAAGAAGCTTTCACCATCTCCTGGTGAAGTGGATTCATCCAGCTGAAGATGCCGAGGCGCATCCTTCTGCTAACGGAGAGGTGTTGATAGGACGTATATAGCCGCTTAGGCGCGTATAGAATGGAAATCACCTAATCATGGCTTTTTCTAGCGCCTTCCCCTTCTTATGAATGAGGGCATATCCTAATGAATTAGATGACCTCGAAAGGAACCATTAGAGGAAGGGTGGTCTACGATCAGGTGAGGAAACTGGCCCAAAAAAAAGAAAGCTAGAAAGCGGATCTAGACTGAATTTCATCGCGAACTCTTTGCTTGCAGTTGACATAATGACTGGTGAATTCTCCATGCCGTGAAAGTCATTGTTCACTATATCCACTCCCAGCTAAACAGATTTGAAGACTGGTCCTCGCTACGCCCTAAATGAATGGGGAAGGAAGCAAGAGCGCACTACTCAACAAAGATTGAAAGTATACACCCCCGAACTGAAAGTCATTCACGGCTTACTTCCTCTCGTGCTATGGAATTTTGATTTCAAATCCAAATTGGTAGGAAGTGAATAATCAATCCTTTTTGAAGCCAAGCAGTGTCTCCATGGTGTGAGGGCTAGCAGGCAGGGTCCCAATCTTTCTCATTTCTTTTTTGCAGATGATAGCCTTGCTTTTTTTTAGTTAATGCATCTGAATGTATAAAGATCAGGAAGATCTTGCAAGTATATAAGGGAGGCTCGGGTCATAAAAGAAATCTAGACAAGTCTGCTATTTTCTTAGCTTGCTCACCTGAAAAGAGCTTGCAAAAGACATTTTTCAGGTAAATATTCTGACCCTACCATGATGAGCAGATCTTTGAAGAATGCTTTTCAGAGTCTTAAGGAAAGGAGAGAGTTTGGAAGAGAGTCCAAGGGTGGAAAGAGCTTCTTCTGTCGAATCTGAAACAGATCCGTGCCATGTCATTATCATGAAAAGAAAGAACCACACCTCGTCTGGTATTCTTCATTGGAAAAGATCACACCGCTTGTTCATCTGCACCCGAAAACATCAGAGTCGTGAACGGCAAAAGGACTGATCGCTACTACTACTAAGACTCAGACTCTGAGCTATGCCACGAGCTCCGCTAACTGCGTCACTTATCTAGCGCCTGGGTCCGAAAGTCACTGCTTTCACTCCTTTATGCGCTAACAACTGAGCAGTTGGGGATTACATAGCAATAGCTGCTCCTAGTTCCTAGTCACACACCAAGGTAAAGAGAAAAGAGAGAAGACCTATTACTCTTCCCAGCCAACCAACCGTGAACAGGGTGAGTAGGGGGCCTTGCTCTGGTCAATTCAAAACAGTGTTTTTCGCTATACCTTCTGTCTATCAAAATGAGAGTTTCGGACACCTTTTCCATTTTTTTTTCGCATAGCCGGGCTATTTTCTAATTCTCTCAAAATCGGACATGTTGCGGCGTAAAGGTTATTTGAATGGGGTTCATTTGCTTAAGTTGGGGAAGAAGGGATATTTAGAAGACCATTACTTTAGCGGATCTCTTATCTATCTAAAAAAGAAAGTTGGGTTGCTCTTCTTTCTAACAGGGGATTCTAACAAGGCTAAGTGCAGCGGATACGGATATAAGACCAAGAGCACTTATGTAGCATCTTCGACTTCCTGGTATTCAATCTAGAGAAAAGCTAAGAAACATATTCTTAGATATGAGACCTAGCTATCTCGAATTCCTCTCTTTTTATTAGTGAAAGCTCAATCCCAACTCTCTTATCTGGTGCAGAACCTACCAGCTATTGCCAAATTTCATCTCAAATCGAGCTGCAGTTCTTCTTTCAAACCTAGCTAGGGCGCTCTATCAATTCCGTAACTCTTATCTACGATAGAAAACTCCACTTCTTCAACAAGAGAAAG